>CAUYQG010018755.1:0-11069 GCA_963574415.1 Tarsius wallacei
CAAGTAGCTGGAATTACAGGCGCGCACTACCATGCCCGGCCAATTTTTTGATTTATTGTAGAGATGAGGTCTCGCTTGCCCAGGCGGGTCTCGAACCCGCGGGTTCAGGCAATCCACTCACCTCAGCCTCCCAAAGGCGCGAGATTACAGGCTGAGCCACCGAGCCCGGCGATTTTAAAATCTTAAATAAAATCTCAACAAGTTTTAGCAGTGAAAAAAATGATGTAATAATAGTTGCTGACTAGATGGGATTTATCTCATGAATAATTAGTCAATCTATTAGTGTAATATGTTATATGACAGAATTAAAGGAGGAAAGAGATATGTGATCATTTTTTCAGTTCCAGGAAAAGCATTTTATAAAGTTCTATGCTCATTTATACTATTAAAAAGAAAAAAAAAATAGCAACCTAGAAATAGAATAGAAAGTCCTTAACATTATAAAGGGTATTTGTTCAAAACTTACTGCAAATGTTATATTTAAAGATAACATTTTAGAGGCAATTTAACTAAACTCAGAGCAATCAAGAGTGTCTGCTATTATTGCTACCTTTTAGCATGACTCTAACGTACCTCCACCACTGAAACAAGGCAAGTAAAATACAGACACAAAATGAAGGCTGGAAGCAGCGGCTCACACCTGTAATCCCAGCACTTTGGGAGGCCGAGGCGGGAAGATCACTTGAGCCCAGCAGTCCAAGACCAGCCTGGACAACACAGCAAGACCTTATCTCTACCTAATTAAAATAAAAATAAATTAGCCAGGCATGGTGGTGCATGCCTGTAGTCCCAGCTACTCGAGAGGCTGAGGCGGGATTATTGCCTGAGCCCAGGAGATCGAGGCTGCATTGAGCCATAATTGTGCCACTGTGCTCCAGCCTAGGCCACAGTGAGGCATTGACTCAAAAAAAAAAAAGGCATAAAGTAAAATTGAACAGACAAAATCACACATACCAGAAGAAAGTACGAGTGTCTACAGAGAAAATCTAAGAGAATCTACACACAAACTCATAATCAGCAAGATTACTGTATATAATATTGACATGTAAAAATTGATAACATTTCTACATACCACTAATAACTAGAATATATTATTTTTAAAAATTCCACTTACTACAGCCAAAAATAAAATTTAAACTATAAGATGCCTAAAATAAATCCAGCAAAAATTAATGGTGCAAATTACAAAAACTCTACTGAAAATCTCAAAGGACTATCTGAGTAAATAAATATATACCATGTTCATGAACAGGAAGATTCACTAGGACAAAGGTGCCAATTCCACCCAAACTTATCTATAAATTAAATTACATTTTTAAAAATCTAAAAGGCTCTTTGGGAACTTGACAAATGCCTCTAAAATTTATAAGGAAGAGCAAAGAGTCCAGAATAGCCCTAGACAGATTTATTAGGCAGGAAAACTTACTATATGTTGAGTATCCCAAGTTCAAAAATCTAAAATTCAAAATGCTCCAAAATCTGAAACTTTTTTGGTATTGACGTGATGCCACATGTGGAAAATTCCACCCATAATAACAACACAAATTTTGCTTCATACACAAAATTATGTAAAATAGTATATAAAATTACCTTCAGGCTATGTGTATAAGGTATATATGAAACATGAATAAATTTTTGTTGTTGTTGTTTAGGCTTGGGTCCTATCCCCAAGATATCTCATTATGTATATGCAAATATTCCAAAATCAGAAAAAATTTAAAACCAAAAACACTCTGGTCTCAAGTATTTCAGATGAGGGTTACTATAGAACATTAAGATGGCATTGTACAGATGCAAGGATGGATGAGTGGACCAATAAAATAGAATAGAGTTCAAAACAGATCCACACACATATCAGTGGGAAAAGAATGAACTCTTAGCCGGGCTCGGTGGCTCAACCTGTAATCCCGCGCTTTGGGAGGCTGAGGTGAGTGGATTGCCTGAGACTGCGGGTTCGAGACCTGCCCGGGCAACTTGGTGAGACCTCATCTCTACAATAAATCAAAAATTAGCCAGGCGTGGCAGCACGCGCATGCAGTTCCGGCTACTTGGAAGGCGGAGGCGGAAGAATCGCCGGAGCCCAGCAGGTCGAGGCTGCGAGGCCGGGAGCGGCCTCTGCACTCCAGTCTGGGCGACAGAGTGAGACTCCAACTCAAAAAAAAAAAAAAAAAAAGAATGAACTCTTCAATAAATGGCCTAGGGATAAGCATATAAAAACATATAGTCAGATCTCTACATCATACAAAAAGATCAATTTCAAGTGAACCAAAGACTTAAATATGAAAAGCAAAACTTTTTTTTTGTTTGTTTGTTTTTGAGTTGGAGTCTCACTCTGTCGCCCAGACTGGAGTGCAGTGGCCGCTCCCGGCCACTGCAGCCTCGACCTGCTGGGCTCCTCGATCCTTCCGCCTCAGCCTTCCAAGTAGCTGGAATTACAGGCGCGCGCTACCACGCCCGGCTAATTTTTGATTTATGGTAGAGATGAGGTCTCGCCACGTTGCCCAGGCAGGCCTCGAACCCGCGGGCTCAGGCAATCCACTCACCTCAGCCTCCCAAGGTGCGGAATTACAGGCTGAGCCACCGAGCCCGGCTGAAAAGCAAAACTTTTAAAAGTTTATGAGAAAATATTCTTTATGACCTTAAGACTTATCTCTTAGGACATAAAAGGAAAAACCGTAAAAAAAGAAGTTCAATCACATAAAAACTACAAATTTCTATCAATGAAATACCACAAAAATGGTTAAAAGACAGTCCAAACTGAGAGAAGATACTCACTGTCTGTACAGATTATAATCCAAAAGCAGCCAGGGGCGGGGGCGGAGGGACCACCTCACACAAATCGAGAAGCAAAGAAATATAACATAATAGGGAAGAAAACAGGCAAAGAATATGAACAGGCAATTCACAGAAGAAACCCAAATGACCAGCAAACATAGGAATAAACACTCAACCACACCAGTAATCAGGGAAACTGCAAAATAAAACAACAACAAGACACCATTTTATATTCTTCAGCTAAGCAAAAGTTAAAATTGAATAATCCCCATTGATAATGGGGATGTAGAGAAATGAAATTCTCACACATGCCGGTAGAGTGTCAGTGGGTCTGAGCCCCTGGAGAGCAAAGCAAAGATGGCCCACCCTTTGTCCCAACTATTTCATTTATTGTTCTAGGTGAATATCCTTAGAGAAATTCTAGCACTCGGCCTATAAAATACATTTACAGGAATGTTTTATTGCAACATTGTTTAAAATAGGAGGAAGAAAAACAGACACAAAGTAAATGCTCACCAACAGGAGAATGGATGAACTAATTAAGGACTATGTTGTAGCAGTTAAGAGAAATGAACAAGAGCTACATATATCACTATAGTCTACATAGTATCAACTTGGATAAACCTCAAAAATCATTAGTGGCGAGCAAAAAAAGCAGATTGCAGGAGGATACATACAATATGATACCGGTTATATAAATGTTTTTGGTTCCATTTTTTTAGGCTGGTTTGTTGAGATACAATTTGCATACAGTAAAATGTTCTCGTCTTAGCATACAGTTCTGTGATTTGGGGCAAAGGCATGCCATTGTGTTGTCCGCACCACCATCAAGATAGCGACCATTTCCATGCCCCTTTGTGTCCAGTCTTTCCCCACCCCACAACTCCTGTAAATCGTCTAGTATGTAGCATTTTAAGTCTGTCTTATTCCACTTAGCATAATGCTTTGGAGATTCATTTATGTTGGGGGTATCAAAACATTTTGTTTGGTTGTTTTAATTACTGACTAATAGCCGGGCTCGGTGGCTCAGCCTGTAATCCCAGCACTTTGGGAAGCCAAGGTGAGTGGATTGCCTGAGCCCGCGGGTTCGAGACCTGCTTGGGCAACTTGGCGAGACCTCATCTCTACAGTAAATCAAAAAATTAGCTGAGCATGGTAGCACACGCCTGTAGTTCCAGCTACTTGGAAGGCTGAGGCGGAAGGATCGCTGGAGCCCAGCAGGTCGAGGCTGCGGTGGCCAGGAGCGGTCACTGCACTCCAGTCTGGGTGACAGAGTGAGACTCCAACTCAAAAACAAAAAAATTGCTACTAGTCCATTGTATGAATGTACCAAAGTATTCACCCATTCACTAGTTAAAGTGCATTGGAGTTGTTTCCAGTTTGGGGCCACGATGAATAAACCTGCTATAAATATTTTAGAACTTGTTTTTATGTGAATACCAATCTTCATATCTCTGGGTAAACACCTAAAGATGGGATTGCTGGGTCATGTGGTAAGTGTATGTTTACTCTCCTAAAAAACTGCCAAACTGTCTTCTAAATTGTCTGTGTGATGGTGTGATGGTGTTGGTCACTCTGCATCTTCACCAGCACTTGGCATTGTCAAGTGTGCTTGCTTGTTTAAGTCGTTGTAATAGATGTCTGGTGATATCTCATTGTGGTTTTAATTTGCATCTCTTTGATTGTGAATGATGTTGAACATTCCTTTGTGTGCTTATCTGCCTGCCACCCATATCTTTTTCTGGTCGCAGAATGTGTTCAAAACTTTTGACCATTTTTAATTGAGTTATTCACTTGCTTACTATTAAATTACGAGGACTTTTTTTTTTTTTTTTGAGTTGGAGTCTCACTCTGCCACCCAGACTGGAGTGCAGTGGCTGCTCCCAGCCACCGCAGCCTTGACCTGCTGGGCTCCGGCGATCCTTCCTCCTCAGTCTTCCAAGTAGCTGGAACTACAGGTGTGCACACCACGACTTTTTATACTGTGGATGCAAGTCCACTATCACATATGTGCTTTGCAAATATTTTCTCCCAGTCTGTGGCTTGCCTTTCCATTTTCATAAGAGTGCCTTTTGAAAATCAGATGTTTTTAATTTTGATGAAATCTAATTTAGTATTGTGTTTATTTGTTTATGGCTCATGAATGTTAGAATCTAAGTCAAAGAAACTTTTTCCTAACCTAAGGTTACAAAGATTTCCTTCTGTGTTCGCTTCTGGCAGTAATTTAATTGTAGGGTTTGCATTGAGGTCTGTGTTCATTTTGAGATAGGTTGTGCCTCGGTTGTGAGGTATAAGTGGTCAAGGTTCTCTTCCTCTCTCTCTTTTTTTTTTGAGCCAGAGTCTCACTCTGTCACCCAGGCTGGAGTACAGTGGCACACTCCTGGCCACCACAGCCTCAACCTTCTGGGCTCAGGTGATCCTTTAGCCTCAGTCTTTCAAGTAGCTGGAACTACAGGCATGTGCCACCACACTCAGCTAATTTTTTTTTTAATTGTAGAGATGAGGTCTTGCCAAGTTGCCCAGGCTGGTCTCGAACCCATGGGCTCAGGCAATCCTCTCATCTCGGCCTCCCAAAAGTGCTGGAATTATAGGTATGAGCCACTACACCCGGTCTCTTTTTTTATTTTTTTAACATACCCCATGTCTAGTCATTCCAGCACCATATGTTAAAATGACTAACCTCTCTCCATTGAATTGCCTGTGTACGTTTGTAAAAATCAACTGACCAAATGTGTATGGATCTATTTCTGGTTTACAAAGTTTCAGAACATGAAGATAAGGATACGGTTTCTCCTTTTAGGAAGAAAGGAAGGAGAATTTAGATCGATAACATTACTTAATTTTTTTTTCAAGACAGCTAAACCATTCTAGTGCACATGTCATTGTCACGGGTGAGGGTCCCCAGGAAATGCTCTGAGAGGGATTTTGAGCATGCAGGATGTTTTTGAAGGAGTGCTCTTGAAAGCCACAGGCCGGAAAGAAGCAGGAGCAAGCAGGGGAGAAGGCAAGCCTCCACTCACCCCCGAAAGAGAACGGGAACTGGAACAGCCCTGCACAGCCATCCCAACTTGGCCCAGATGCTTGGACCCTTATACAATCTCCACAGTCATGGACATGCGCTGTGTGAGGAAGGGGCATGACCTTAAGGGAAGGCACTCCCTGCAGTCGAGGCTATTCCCATGGACAGGGGCCCCAAATCCTTCCAGAAGGTGGCCTGTGCAACATGCCTCTGTGGTCTACCATGATAGCGGGACGCTTTGGGTTTTCATGGGCATCCTCATGCCACTAGCAAGGGGGCGAGCCTTTTCATACACTTCTTGGCCATCTGGATGCATATTCTCGTTTGTGGGGAGGCATAGTTATTTGAGGGGAGTTCACGAGACAGTGACCAAGTGGCTTCAAGCCTTACTGAGACATGGGGGTTCTCTCTGGAGCACCAGCTTCTGCACGCAGTATGGGGAAGCAGCCTCCAGGGCAGTGGAAGACCAGGCAGGCCTGGGCCCAATTTCAGCCTTACACTTCCCAGCTATATCCTCTGGGGAGGGTGATTCAACTTCTCTGAGTCTCAGTTTCCCTCTCATAAAATCGCTGGGCTTGTGATTCAGAGCAAGGGATAAAAAGGAAGGGAAAGAGATTCCTGGCTTTAATCTAAACTCCGGCCCTTGACCAAAAGATTTAAGGACGTCTGGTCAAACCCAGAGGACCAGCGAAGTTGCCCCGTGGGCCATTTTGCAAGAGGGTCCCAAGAGTGGAGAAGATGCCGGGTGCAGCGCAGCCTCCTAGCCTGGTTGTAGCCTTCTGTCTCCTTGGGCCTGGGGCGTGGGTGATGCCTGACTTGCTCACTCCGTTTGGGAGTTGAACAGTAAATTAAAGGGCTTCATTATCTCATTTGGGAGTGGAATAAAACACTTTGGAAAGGCTGGTGCATTAAGTGCAATCAAGTTCTGAAAGGTTCTCAGTCGCTGGAAGGAAAGTCCTCTGATATATTGCCCTTTTCACTGAGACGTGCCTTCCATCTCACAAGTCATCCCAGCAGCGTCCACTGCAGACATTTCTGGCATCTTCACAAAGGATCTAAAGAGACCAGGGCTGGGCGGGTGGCTCACACCTATAATCCCAGCACTTTGGGAGGCTGAGCGGGAAGATCACTAGAGCCCAGGAGTTCAAGACCAGCCTCGGCAACACAGCGAGACCCTGTCTCTACAGAAAGGTTAAAAAGTTAGCTGGGTGTAGTGACATGCACCTGTAGTCTCAGCTACTCGGGAGGCTGAGGTGAGAGGATTGCCTGAACCCAGGAGGAGATTGAGGTGAGCCATGATTGTGCCACTGCACTCCAGCCTGGGCGACAAAGCAAGAGAGAGAGAGAGAGAGAGAGAGACCAGATTCCTTCCCAAGAGAAAAAAGTCATTTTTGCAATATCCAGAAAGATGCCCTGAGTATAGCTCCCTCTGCTGTGGCCTGCCGAGAAGGAAACTCTGGGACTGCTTCAGACCTGGGGTCATTCTCCAGTCACTCCCTGGGCCCAGTCACCACACAGGCGCCATAAGCCCCTCCCCAAGCCTTACCTAAACATCACTCTGGGGAAGGCCAGGCATCATCCCAGCCCTGCCCTCCTGCATTTATAGCTCAAACCCAGCCATGTGTCAGTCAGTCCCATGAGACTCACTCTTCCGATTTTCCTGTCCTGGTGACTTGAATGACCAATTCCTCGCCACCTTCCTGGGGTCTCAGCCATCCATTTTAATGACCATGAGAGTGAGACATAATTTATCCAAAAATCACATCTTCAGAATCACAGGCCCCAACCCTCCTGGGCTCAAGCGATCCTCCCACTTGAGCCTCCCAAGTAATTAGAACTCCAGGTGCCACCATGTCCTGTTATTTTATTTTATTTTTTTAAGAGATGGAGTTTTGCTATGTTGCTCAGACTGGTCTCAAACCCCCGGCCTCAAGCGATCCTCCTGCTTTCGCCTCCCAAAGCTCTGGGATTACAGGCACAAGCCACCACACCCAGCCCAGTTTCCAGATTAAGAAAGAGCTCAGGTAAGGGGCAACCTTAGGAACAGGTAAAATAACCACAGTCCCCCTTCCTCTGTGTCAGGGACTTCCCACCAGCCATGCCTGTACTCAGCACCTTCACACATCACCCTGAAGCCTTAGAGTGACCCCAGTTTACAGATGGGGACACTGAAGCACGGGGCGCGAGCAGCTCGGGTGTGGAGGCCCTGCAGCCTCTGTCTTCAAACTGGGTCGACCTTTTGGTTCTTAGAAGCTGAGCAGGCAGGTCCTCGGCTGCGGATTAAGACCGACAGGGAAGGCAAAATGTAGAAAGGACACACACTAAGGTACAGGAGAGGCAGGGGAGGAGGCAGGCGGAGGTAAGCAGGGAGGAGGGAGAGGGAGGAGGGAGAGGAAAGAGGGAGGGGCCTGGTGGCCCCTTGTCCTCCGTGGCCTCGCCCAAGGGCCGCCTGGGCTTCTCACGGCCACGCCTGGCGCTTCCCCACTGACCCACCCCACGGCGGTCCCCACATGCCTCTGCCCACCCAGCCCTGCCTGTTATTTTCCCCAGGAAAGCCTCGTCCAGGGCTCCTCTCCTCCTTACCTCCCAGCCTCAGTCTTCCCGTCTGCAGAAAGGGCGTATGGCGCTCTACCTCTGCAGAGGATAGAGGCAACCCTGCGCCCGCGGCCCCAAGGAGAAGGCCTGGACGTGCCGTGTCCTTCCTCTGCCCCTCAGAAGCCAGGAAAGAGCAGAGAGCAGGGACTTCAGAAGAGGGCCGCCCTTATGGCCAGACTGCCCAAGAGCGGCTTTGTCCACACATCCACTCACTCGGCTCACATTTCCTGAGCATCTACCGTGTGCCAGGAAGAGACCTGGGTGCAATCCTGAAGGCATTCTTTCATTTAATTCCCCCCCACCACACACACACACACACACACACAAACACAGCCTGTGAGAGGAGTGTCCCTATGCCCATTTTACAGATAGGCCAACTGAGGCAGCGAAAGCAGATGTGTCTGCACAATACAAGAAGGGATAGAGACCAGGTTCGTCCAGGCTCGGCTCCCCACAGGATGCAAATGTCAGTGTTTCCTTTTTGTGTGCCCCCTCCCCATCGGGGTGGGGCCAAGTGACACTCGGTATCTGTGTGTAAATGCGTCGATTTGCGCAGAGAGGCTGGCGTCTTGTCCTGGGAGGCTCCTGGCAGGGCCGGGCAGGCCTGGGAGCACCGGGGAAGGAAGGCCTTGTCCCCGAGATCAGGATAATGGCCGGTGTGGATTAAGCCATGCCTGTTTACGCTAATCCAGGCCGCCGCACTTTGGGAACCATAACCCTTTCCTGTGGGGGTGCAGGGGAGAGGGGGCAGGGCGGTGGCACCTCTAGCAAAGAACCAGAGAAATCTCTTCTTCCTGCAGCCCTGTGGAAAGTGCGGGAAGGGAGGCAGCTGAGGCCTGGGCTCTCACAGAAAGACAGTGGGACATCCATTCCATCCGGCTCCTCCCCTGCTCAAGAACTCTCAGTGACTCCACAGGGCCCTCAGTGTTGTTTGTCAGACTCAGGGGAGAAGATGCAAAGTCAGCTCATCTAGGGACTAGAGAAGGATCCAGAAAGAACCTGATCCCCAGGAAAAGACATTCCTTGACCAAACAGCATTCTCCTGGCTCTTCTCCCACTCTCCTCTTTCTCTGTCCCCACCGGAGCAGCCCCTGGCCTCCACACCCAGCTCGCATCCCTTCCCGGCAGCCTGGGGAGGTCGGATATCTTTGGGCTCAAGGCAAAGTCCAATCCCAGGCCTTGAGGTTCCACACAACTTGGCTCCAACCCGCCACTTCTCAAATCTAGCCTCCCCCTGGAGACGCGTCTACGATGCCTGGCCCCCATTCAGCTCGGGTGGCATCCTCCCAGGCACAGAAAACCCACTACCTCAACAGGTGGCACAGTGCCCGCCTCCAGGCCCCTGTACCGCCCTGCCTTCCACCTGCAACTCTCCTTCCAGACCTCGGCAAGCGGGTTCCTTGCAGAGGGTCTCCATTCCAAAGTCCCCACCTCAGACCCTCTCATCACCCTGGTGTGTTGGAGCCAGGTGGGCGCACATCTTCACGCTTACCTGGCGCCACATGGATGACCACAGGCCATTTCCGTGGCTCCCGCCACAGCTCTGCTATTATCCCCATTTTACAGACGTGGAGACTGAGGTGAGGCCCTGGAGGGTCATGTGATTTGCCCAAAGACACTGACATCCAGACACACCGACGACTCCGTCCGGGGTTCTCTTTCCTCTTCGACACCAGCAGACTTTACAGAATGATCTGCTCATCGATTTTGTGTATGCAAGTCACGGGTAAGAAAGTCAGAAGAAGGTGTCTCCAGCTCTGAGGGCAGATCCCAAAAGGAGAGCTCAGGCCTGTTTTGAGCGATGGTGGCGTGGAACCACAGGCCTGGAAGGAAGGTTCAAGAGCACCCAGCCCACGCCTTCCATTTTACAGATGGAGAAACTGAGTCCCAGAGGAGGGTGGCAGAAGTGGGCATCCTGCCCCACTCCTATTCCCACCAGCTGCTACTTCTCCCTGCCTTCATTCATTCATTCATTCATTCGCTTATTCAATACATGTTTATTGAATTTGTACCCCTGTTCTCGGCACTGGGGACATAGCACTGAGCAAGACAGACAAAAGTTGTCACCCACCAAGAGTGGCTCATGCTGGCAGAGCTGGCCTCATGGGCTGTGACCTGTGCAATCACACTTGGTTAATGCTTTACTGTGGCCATTTTGAAATTCTCAATAAATTTTTTTTTTTTGAGTCAGCGTCTCTCTCTGTCACCCAGGCTGGAATGCAGTGGCACGGCCACTGCAGCCTCGACCTGCTGGGTTCAGGTGATCCTTCCACTTCAACCTTCCAAGTAGCTGGAACTATACAGGCACACACCACCATGTCCGGCTAATTTTTGGTTTGAAGAGACGAGGCCTCACCATGTTGCCCAGGCTGATCTCGAACCTGTAGGCTCAGACAACCATCTTGCCTCTGCCTCCCAAAGTGCTGGGATTAGAGGCATGAGCCACTGTGCCCAGTCAATTTTTATTTTTAAGAGACAAGGTCTCGCTCTGTTGTCCAGGCTGGAGTGCAGTGGAACAATCATCGCTCATCTCAGTCTCAACCTCCCATGCTCAGGAGATTTTTCTGCCTTAGTCTTCTGAGTAGCTGGGACTTCAGGTGTGTGCCACCATGTCTGGCTAATTTTTGATTTTTTTGTAGAGACAAGGGGCTCATTATGTTGCCCAAGTTGGTCTCAAACT
>CAUYQG010018757.1:0-46467 GCA_963574415.1 Tarsius wallacei
GCCACCACAGCCTTGACCTGCTGGGTTCTGGCGATCCTTCCGCCTCAGCCTTCCAAGTAGCTGGAACTACAGGCGCGCGCTACCACGCCCAGCTAATTTTTTTTGACTTATTGTAGAGATGAGGTCTCACCAAGTTGCCCAGGCGGGTCTCGATCCCGCGGGCTCAGGCAATCCACTCACCTCAGCCTCCCAAGGTGCGGGATTATAGGCTGAGCCACCGAGCCTGGCTTATTTGATCATTTCTACCAAACTGATGTCATATAGATAATTCTGGTTGCTTTTTTCCCTCCATCTTTAATGCTGTCATCAATCATTTGGGAAAAGCAATCATCTAAAATCTCAGAAACATTTCTGCCCACACTTAAAAAACCCACAGAATGGCCTCGGGGTTAGACCCCTTTTTGTGTTACACTGTACTCCCTACCAATGAGAACTTCTCAACTGGTTCTCAGAGGTTTCAGAAGAACTTAACATTTCTCTACACATGCCAGAAATTTCTAAGCAGATCAAGAAGAAATTACTAGTCATATCAAAGGAGGTAAAAAATGATTGATATAGCTTTCAGGGATTTATCCAAACATACATTAAACTGTTAAATACTAACACTGTATAAAAACATGAATGCAGGCAAAACAGTGGACTTACAATCTCATTGTAGAGAAAAGACATGGAATAAGAAAATAAGGCAACACATAATAACATTCTAAAGGAGTCACATAAGCTAGTGGTTCTCAAATGTTAATGTGCACTTCAAAATCACCCAGACAGCTTGTGAAAGCAGATTGCTGGGCCCCACCGAGTCTCTGATTCAAAAACTGTGGGGATTGAGACCCTGCATTTCTAACAAGGGGTGACAGGGCTCCTCCTCTGATAACTCCTGGTATAATCAGAGGAGGGACAGATCACAAATGCATTGTTAGGACAGAGAAGTTAGTGAGATGTCAGGGAGGGCCTGGAGGTCAGTTGGGCTTTGGATAATTAAAAGAGGTGAAGGTGGAAGAATGAGGAGAAAAAATGGAAGTGGAGAGAACACATGGGCATAGGGGAGGAACACACAGCTGGGACAGTCTGATGGGCTTGGTGACAGGTGGGAAGGCTGAAGGACAGTATGGAGTTGATCTACTGAGATGCTGAAGCAGAAGACTGACATGTTGCCCCTCAGGCCCTCCAGCCCACTCGGTATGCACCTTGTTCCAATGCACTTATGATTCCTCAGGCGAAAGGCCTGGGGACAGCACAGCCAAATGCCCCAACCACGCTTTTGCAGCACTTAGCACCATTTCAATTAAATCTTAACTGTAAAACTGCTCGCCCAAAGTATTTCTTCCTGTCATGTGTGGGAGCAGGGGCCGGGTGGCACCACTCGAGTGATACCCAGTGTTACATGTCTGCACAATCAACAGTGCACCTGCTGAATGAATGAGCGCCAGAGTACAGGACTTCAGACCCACGCTGTTCAGAGCACACCAAGCTCTATCCGGCTCCCTCAATCGCTCTCTCTTAAAACCTCATGCACACTAAGGTATGCGTCGCTCGCTCTTCCTCCAGCAGAACTAAAGGTGCGTCCCCAAGGAGGGCACGTTAGAAAGTCTTACCACTCCAAGAAAGGACAAAGAAAGGAAGGAGATGCAAGACCTCAAACACAGATTCCCCAAGTGAGTTGCCAGCAGCAGGCAACCTAGCTTTAGAGTCCATTCATCCTTCTTGTACTAAAAGGCACAGTCAGTCCTGCGTTGTCTGGAGAAGAGGAGGGAGAGTGGTACCAGTTCCCATCCCTCAGGTAGAGCATGGCTCCTCCTACGTAGCATCTGATAGGCTGTCACAAGCACAAATGGAGTAAGCCCAGAAAAGAATTCAGTGCAGTTTGGCACTTGGTGCTTCAGAGGTGGAGCCTACCGTTTCTAAGCCCTTAATGCTTGTCCCTGCCTATCTGTGCCCTGGAAGGCTGCTTGGGCTCTTTCCGGAAAACACTGGCACAATGGAGAAAAAATATCAGTGACCAACGTGATGGCTTGGGATGTGGATTGAAATGACAATGACACAAATAGGCTTAGCAGAGGAGTGTCCAGTTTAGGGGAGAATTTTTTTTTTCCTTTAGAGAAGCTGAGTCTGAGATGATAAAATAAAAAAAGCAGAAATGTATTCAGTAGGCTGCTAACTTGATGATGGGAAAAGCCAAGATCAAAGAGACAAACTTATAGGGGGTGACAGAGAACATAGTAGGGATGAACCAAAAAAAGAGAGAATGAACCCAGAAGATAGATGGAACGTTCTGGAGAGTGGGAAGAAGAGTTCCAAGGACAGTTCTCACCAGTGTTTGGTGTTGCAGCGGGTCAAGGCGCAAACAAGAGCAAGACCGTGGGTCTACAGATGGGAAACCGCGCTGACACTGGAAGCCAGGTTTCACGGGTAAGTGCCGAATGAGAAGGTCAAGGCCCCTGCTGTTGCTGTGATCCAGTACTCCAAGTCAGAACTTCAAGAGTCCCCGAGCAGTTTGATCACATCCCGCAATAGGTATACAAACTTCAGTAAGGCGGAAGCCTCGCCTACTCCTTTTCATTTAAAGGCATCCTCAATACTGCAAGCCTGTGTGATTTCCTGTGAATAGGCGGCTCACGGCAATGGATTCATCCTCCACATCCTGAACTGCCCAGAATGCTCTTCCTGGGCTGACAGTGACACTTCACCTGGTTACATTTGATTTTTTTTCCTCCCCAGTTTGACAGATCATCTCTAAGGTGCTTATTATTGGTGTTAAATACTGGGGCTAGAGCAGCTGAGACTAGTGTGGAAAGAAGACGCAGGTCTCTACATGGGTTGTAGGGAGGAGAGCGACATCCATTTCTCCCAAGCCATGACCACACAGGCCAGCCCCTGGGCTGCTTGGGAGGACGATTCAGGGCAGGATTTGTCAAGGATGCTGAGGACCATCTCGTGTGCCGAGCAGTTAAGAACATCGTGAAATTACAGTCAGAAAGAAGCAGGTGTTTTGAGAGAGAGAGAAAGAGCAAAAGCCCACACAAACTGCAAGGGAGCCAAATGCTTCCGTTCCCAACCCAACTTAGCCTCCTTCCCGTCAGAAAAAGTCTGTAAGAGGAGAGAGAGCTTTAAAGAAGAATTAGTCAATCATACCCCGAGGGGGGCACATTTTCTAGGCAGCTCTGATGAGTGATGAGAAAGCCCAGCGGTATATTTAGACTCTATTGGGAACAGCTTTAAGACACACGATAACCTGAGATGTCAAAATTGTTATTTTTTTTGGAAATAAAATCTGCTGTCAAGTTTTTATTTATCAAAACTTCTCACCTTACAGGAAAAATAACTAAAAAGTGCAAACACTCTGAGACAGTCATATACTGGGGAGGAGAAAGGAAAAGTTAAAATCAGGATGATCTTAATATGTTTCTGGTCCAATGAGCAGATGCAGAGAGAAACTCCAACTTTATGAGGCAGAAGACATTGACCCCTGAGTGGGGTTCCACTTGGAAAGGGGGGGAGAAACAGGAGATGGTGAAAGATACAGTAATTTGAGGGACACAGGTTGTCCTGACATGGCATAACCCATACCCCATGGTTTTGCTAATTTTTTAAATCAATGTTAACTTCTACAAAAATTAAGGATACCCTCTCATCTCGTCTTCCTCTCTTGAGCTGAACAAGGAAATATAAACCTCGATTAAACCATCACATCTCTGCCTTTGTTCCTTGAAAATCCTGTGATTCTATTTCCTTCCTTTTGGTAGAAGTGGGAAACAGGTTTGGGGAGATGTGTGGGAACTATCAGGAGAATTGACAAAAATATCTAGACACCTCCACCAGAAGGGGGTGGCTGCTATCACTCTATCTTTACCGGCTAATGCCCACTCAGACTGGAGCTTTGAGGAGAGCTGTTTCCGCCCACTCCTTCCTTCCTCCTCAAATATAGCCACCTCCCCCTACTGCCAATTTTCAAATCGGCACAATGATTAATGACCCAGGCAAGAACTTAATTTCCTGTCCAGTAGTCCAAGGCTGATTTCCAATAAAAGAACTCACTCAAGACAACGATTTCCTCTCTACAGCTCCTAATCTTTTATTCAATTGTGGGCATTCTTCCCTCTCAGTGTGAGAGCCGAATCAATTTTTGAACTTCCATTTGGTGAATATTCCAAAGAATCACAGAATGCTAAAGCTGGAACAGACCTTAAAGGCAATGTAATTCGACCTCCTCTTTTCTTGCCATTCAAACAGGACTGAAGTGGAAGGCTTTAACTCACCCAGTTCTGTGAGCACATGGTCAGGCAGCAAGAAGAGGGAATTACTATCTTTAAAGGACCCAGCTTGGGTCCTCACTGGGCTCATTATGGAGTTACCTTTAATGAAACAGTCTATTTTAAACTGGGTACTAATCACCATGGGAGAATATTTCTGCAATTATGGGCCCAGGCAAAACACAAACAAAACAAGTGTCAGTGAAACCCTTGAGATACAGCAACGCTATTACTATGTTCAATTACCTCAGGACTCCTTAAATACCCAGTGCAGATGTATTGAGTTGTCCTGATTTGAACTACACATATCTATCTCTTGTATTTATTTCTCAGAAATGCTTGATAGATGACTCCATTGCCTTCTGTGAAATTAATTCTGAAAAGCAGAGGTTTCTAAACAAGATGCTAATGACTGCATAATAGAATACCTTCTTTAGATGCATGATTTCCTGTAGACAATTCTCGTTACAATTCAAGAAATGCTTTCTGGGTTGATGCTTAAATTATCCGAAATTCACAAGTGAGGATATGCAAATGGCAAGCAACGGGACAGGGCTGACCATGGGCTGAGGAATAGCAGAGTGACCCCAGAAGCAACAGAACCTCTTGTGAGCACTGAACATTGACACTGCCAGAAAGTCATGGACCCATGGCTAAAAGATCCCAGTTCATTTCCAGCTCCACTTGTTAGCTGTGTGCCCTTCCCTACGTACAATGTATTATTTATGACTTTTTTGGGGATCAGTTTCATTATCTGTAACAAAAAGTTACTAAGGCCTGCAGGAATGTTACAAAGATCATATTGTGTAATATGCATGCAAGCACTAATCAAAATGTCTAGTAAATATTGGTGCTCTATAAATACTTGTCAATATCTTAATTCTCTCATGTTATACTTTCTTCCTGATTGAAACATCTCAATTTCCATAAAATATGCAAATGCAGGGATTTATACCATTTCAATTCAGCGTATAGTGAGGCTGAGCTCCAACAAGCCAAATCTATGTCAGTTCTGACCTACGCCCCGCTCAAATGCTCTGACAGACTAAAAGTTAATTAAGGATCACAAACAACCATAGAACTTAATGATACCAATCCGAACGATGTAATGAGGATCAGCTTGAATCAGACTAAAGAAGGCATGGGCTTCAGACCAGATGTGCTCAACTTACCAGAAGTGAGACCTAGATAGATTATTTTACTTCCCTGAAACTTACCTTCTTCATCTGTAGAGTAAGATCCCTATTATCAACTTCAGAGGTTATGAGGATTAAATAATATTAGTAGCTCTATGTAAAACAGCTAGCACAAGTCCTGACTCAAAGTAGGTGACTGAAAATGGTAAATGCTAAAAATATTATGCACTGTAGGGGTCCTTAAGTAAATGCCATCCCTCTGTTTTTACTTATTTTATAAAACAGTAATGACATCAGCTCTTCTACTTACTACACAGATTTGTCAGGAAAACCCAATGAGAAACTCTAGTTCAAAACTATTAAGTATAAGATATGGGTACCTCTATATGCAAGTCAAAACTACATTGGGAAATTAACCCTGGAAAATACATGTTTACCTTTTAATGGCCTTTTATGGCTTCAGAAAATTTGAAAAGGTGCCAGAATTGGTTCTACCAGAGCCATATGCAATTTCCTGTCAAAGATCAAATGGAGCTTTGGCTGTACATGAAGACTTCACCCACACAAATCAAAGCAGATGAGACTGTCTCATGGACACACGACAATTTTTCGAAAAGTAATATTATATATGTAAGTGGGGTCAATTAGCATATGTTTTTGGAACAAACACTACGATTCGGAATCTGGCTCACAAGCTTGAAAGTGGTAACTCAGAAGATTCTAGAGCCCTGTGTGCTCTTACCTGGATTATCTACTTAAGGGTGGGATTGCTGCCGGGGGCTCATTGCTTCCCATCTACATTAGTCATAGGAAAGTGAGGCAAGCTATGCTACGATCTTTGAGAGCGAAATGATCTAAAGTAAAATATAAAATCTTTAAAAATAAAATCCTCACCGCACTTAATATGATAATGAGTAGGAATGTGAACCTTCACAGTGGCCAAGAGCTAGAGTCAGAGGATGTTTCCAATAGCTATCGAATGTCTTGGTAGGACATGGTTTTCTACTGAAAACTCAATTTGTGTTCCGAGCTCTCCCAGCCTAAAATTAGTGGGTGGTTTGCTCAATCATCACCCAGAGAACTCAGACAGTCTGCCACTCGTAACTTGGATTTCCACCCGAGCCAGCTCTCTCAGAGACAGTATTTTGAACTTCCTTGGTTGAATGCAAAACACATTAGCTAACTAACCAAACAAACTGGAAGGAGGCATACCACAGGATCCAAACCTGGCAGACTTGACGACTGTGAAAACACTCTTAAAGGCTACGGGGCAGTGGGGAGGATGACCCAGAGTGAATGATGGTTTCTTTAATGTCTCAATACTTATTCATCCACAAATATAGTCACCAAAAATGTAGGAGGGAATGCACTGCAAACGTAAATTCCTTTATCTTCCAAGTAGCTTTAAATACCCACAATTTCGGAGGGATCAAGTTAGGCAAATAATATTTTTCCTCCACCTTGAATTCAGGTTGGAGTTCTGTAAATATTCATTCTCATATTCTGTATCGGTCTCTGTTTCTCTTGACCTTCCTTCTCCTTTAGAAATAAGATGTTTGGGGGCTGGAAGGGAGGGAGGAGAAGGGCTCAATTTAATGTGAGAAGACCTAGATTCAAACTAGCTGCATAGAAGATGGCCAACGTGAGGCAGTTGAGCGAGCTCCTGCTATGGAGTAAACAAAGTTTCCTCAGCACCCAGAGAGACCAGCAGCAAATCCCACAATTTTCAAAGAAGTGATAATAACCACAGAGTCCAAAGAAGAGAAAAATGTGTCAACCTGGGTTGAAACTGGCCACACTCCTGCCTACACCACCACAGTCTGCTGGCAGCCTCCGGACACAGTGGGGAAGGTAAGTGAGGGGAATTCAGGAGTTCTGTGCTCCTGCCGTGAACTTGGGAGACCCCCTGAGCCTTGGGGAACTCCAGTCCCTCACTGGGAACTGCTTCACCCATAGCCTTTCCCCTTTGCTGCCCATATGGAGTGGTACAGGGAAAAAGAAAGCCTTGAGCAATGCCAGCTGCTGTTTCCCAGGAACACAACCCTTGCAGGCAGCATGGCTGCTTTCTAGTCAGCCTGGGAGAAGATGGACTCTAGGTTCCTCAGCTACAGACAGTTCCTGGCTGGGTAGGTTGCCAGGAGAACACCTGAAGCCCTGAGGCCAGCTGCACTTTGACAGTCCCAAGGCAAATTGCCTGAGGCGAAGGTGGGAGTTCAGATGGGACTTGTTACCACAGCAACATCTCACTCTCTGTATAAACTTTTTTGTGCCTGCCCTACACAACAGCGTTACCAGTGACAAGGGGCTCCCTCCCAATCCTCACTGGCGTAGCCAAGAGTGCACACTCGTGGGGTGCTTAAGCTCTTTCCCCCACCTCCCACACTTCCCTTGAAAGCTCGAACAGAGAACCTAGGAAATCCCCAGGACCTTGCCCTCACCTAGGCTGGCTGGGAACTTCCTTGGAGCAATACTCACCAAGGAGAAACTTCACAGCCACCATCATACCCAGTTTTCTCCCACAAGCCCACCTCCTGGCTGGAGGTTGATGTCACAGCCCACCACACTGAATATAATACTTCAGTTTTGGGGAAGGCCTGATCCCAAACCCCAGCTAACATCACTTTCCAAGCCACTCCAGCCACTTAAGACACCATGAGCCAGTATAGGTATCCAGCAGCTCAGGACTGCCACAGCTGGCAACTGAGAAACTTACCATACCAAGGCTATTTATAACCAAGGGAACCCTACCATGCCTTTGTCAGACCCTGCCAACCTCAAATAAGAAGAAATAGTCTACCCAATAAGAAGAAATAGTCTACCCAACTGAGAAGGAATTAGAAAAATAATTCTGACAATATGAAAAAACAGAGTTATCCAACACCCCCAAAATACCACTCAATTGTTTAGAAACAAACCCTAACCAAAATGAAATTTTTGAAATTCCAGACATAGAATTCCAAGGATTGATTATAAAACTAATCAACAAACTTCAGAAGAAAAGTGAAAACCAACATAAAGAAATTTAAAAAAATCAAAACAACAACAACAAAAAACTATTCAGGACACGGATGAAGAATTCTCCGAAGAAATAAACACTTAATAAAAATAAAAATAAAAGCTGAAATTCTGGAAATGAAAGAATCATTCAGGGAAGTATAAAATGCAGTGGAAAGTTTTGACAGACTAGAACAAGCAGAAGAAAAGATCTTAAACTTGAAGACAAGGCTTTTGAATTAACCCAATCAGACAACAATCAAGAAAACAGCATCAAGAGAATGGAACAAGGACTCCAAGAAATGTGGGAATACGCAAAACATCCAAACCTAAGAATCACAGGTGTTCCTGAGGAAGAAGAGAAGCTACAGATCCTTGGCCTGTAGATCTGAACAACCAGATGCAAAAAGCCCAAATAACCCTCTCAGAAGATTCATTGCAAAAAGGTCTTTCCCAATGCATATAATCATTTGGTCATGCAAAGTTAATGTGAAGGAAAGAATTTTAAGAGCAGTAAGACAAAAGCATCAAGTAACTTACAAAGGTATATCTATCAGACTAACAACAGACTTTTCAGAAGAAATCCTATAAGCCAGAAGGGATTGGGGACCCATATTCAGTCTCCTCAAACAGAGTAACAGTCATCCAAGAATTTCACATCCTGAAAAACTATATTTCATAAATGAAGGAGAAATGAAGTATTTCGCAGACAAACAAATGCTGAAGGCATTTGCTACCACTTGACTGGCTCTACAGGAAATACTCAAAGGAGTTGTAAATAATAAAACAAAAGGTCAAAATAAACCAGTAAAAAATTCTGGAAACTATAAATCTCACCAGCCTTAGAAAATACATAAATAAACCAACCAGATAACAACCAGTACGATGAATGGAATAATACCTCACATATCATTATTAACTCTAAATGTAAATCGTCTCAATGCAACACTAAAAAGATACATACTGGCAGAATAGATTTAAAAAACACAACTCAAATTTTTGCTGCCTTCAAGAGACCCACTTATTTCACAAAGACTCCTATAGACTCAAGGTAGAGGGGTAGGAAAAAACATTCCATGTAAACGGAAACTCAAAACAAGCAGGAGTAGCCATTCTCATATTAGATAAAACAGACTTTAACAACAGCAAAAAAAAAGACAAAGATGGTTACTATATAATGATAAAAAGATCAATCCAATGAGAAGACATAACAATTTTAAGTGTATATGTGCCTAACACCACAGCCCTCAGCTTTATAAAACCAATTCTACTAGACCTAAAAAAGAGATAGCAATACAATACTAGTAGGAAACTTCAACACTCGGAAACTTCAACACTCCCCTGATACCAACAGATCAAGGCAGAAAGTCAACAAAGAAACACGGAGTTAAACTGGACCCTAGAGCTAATGAAACTAACAGACATATATAGAATATTCCCTCCCCAAACTACAAAATATACATTTTTCTTATCAGCACATGGAACATTCTCCAGGACACATCATATGATAGGCCACAAATCAAGTCTCAACAAATTAAAAAAAACTGAAACCATATCAAGCACCTTCTCAGACCACAGTTGAATAAAACTAAAAATTAACTCCAAGAAGAACTTGCAAAACCAAACAAAAACACAGAAGTCAAACAATCTGTTCCTGAATGATTCTCAGGTCAAAAATGAAGTCAAGATGGAAATTTAAAAATTCCTCAAAACAAATGACAATAATGAAACAAGTTATCAAAACCTCTGGGGCACAGTCAAATCTGTGCAGAGGACAGTTTATAGCACTTAAGGCCTACATTGATAAGACTGAAAGAATCGCATATTGATAGCCTAACATCACATTTCAAGGAACTAGGAAGACATGAACAAATGAAACTCAAAGCTAGCAGAAGAAAAGAATTAACGAAGGTAAGAGCAGAACTAAATTAAATTGAAATTAAAAAATGATCAGCAAAAAGTTTGGCCCTTCGAAAAAATAAACAAAATTGTTATACTGCTAGCTAGATTAATTAATAAACAAAGAGAGAAGACTCAAATTAGCTCAATCAGAAATGAAAAGGAAAGAGACATTAGACAATTGGTATGATGGAAATTCAAAAGATCAGAGACCATTATGAACACCTCTATGCAAACAAACTAGACATTCTAGAGGAAATGGATAAATTCTTGGAAACATACAACCAAGAATACAACCCCCAATCTTGAATCAGGAAGAAACAGAAATCCTGAACAGACCAATATTGAATAGTGAGATTAAAACAGTAATCAGAAGTCTCTCAAGAACCGATGGATTCACAGCTGAATTCTACAGGATCTTCAAAGAAGAACTGGTACCAATTTTACTGAAGCTGTTCCACAAGATTGAAGAGGAGGGACTCCTCCCTAACTCATTCTACCAAGCCAGTATCACCCTAACACCAAAGCCAGAAAAAGATGCAACAATGAAGGAAAACTACAGACCAATATTCCTTATGAACATAGATGTAAAAATTCTCAATAAAATATTAGCAAACTGAATCAACAGCACATTCAAAAAAATAATACACCATGACCAAGCGGGTTTTATACCAAGGGTACAGGGTGGTTCAACACATACAAGTCAATAAATGTGATCCACTACATAAACAGATCTCTACAAGGAGAACTACAAAACTCTGATGAAAGAAATTGTAGTGGACACAAACAAAATGAAATATCTGTTGATCATTTAAACAGACAGAGGAAAAGCATTTGATAAAATCCTATATCCCCTAATGATAAAAACCCTCAGCAAAACAGGCATAGAGGGAACATTCCTCAAAATAATAAAAGCCACATATGACAAACCCACAGTCAATGTCATCCTGAATGGAGAAAACCTGAACACATTTCCTCTCAGAACTGGAACAAGGCAAGGATGCCCACTTTCACCACTCCTATTCAGCATAGTACTGGAAGTCCTAGCCAGAGCAATCAAGCAAGATAAAGAAATAAAGTGTATCCAAGTTGAAAAGGAAGAAATCAAATTTTCTCTGTATGCCGACAATATGTTCTTATATCTACTGAATCCTAAAGACTCCTCCAGAAGACTCCTTGACATGATAAATAAATTTGGTAAAGTTTTAGAATACAAAATCAACACACACAAATCAGTAGCATTGCTATACACCAATAGCCACCAAGCTAAGAATCAAATCAGAAATTTAATGCCATTTATAATAGCAGCCAAAAAGCTAAAATACCTAGAAATATATTTAATCAAAAAGGTGAAAGATCTCTACAAGAAGATCTACAAAATTCCAATTGACGAAACTGGAGAGGACACAAACAAATGGAGAAACATCCCATGCTCATGGATTGGAAGAATCATCATTGTTAAAATGACCATATTGCCCAAAGTAACTTACAGATTCAATCCCTATTAAACTACCAACATCATTTTCTCACAGAATTAGAAAAAACAATCCTAAAATTCATAAGGAACCAAAAGAAGAGCTAGAACAGCCAAAGCAATCCTAAGCAAAAAGAACAAAGCTGAAAGCATCACATTACCTGACTACAAACTATACTACAAGGCTGTAGTAACCAAAACAGCATGGTACTGGTACAAGAGCAGACACACAGATCAATGAAACAGAATAGAGAATCTGGATAAACTCAAATATGTACAACCAACTGATCTTTGACAAAGCAGACAAAAACATACACTGGGGAAAGGACACCCTATTCAACAATGGAGCTGGGAAAATTGGATAGCTACATGCAGAAAAATAAAACTTGGTCCTTATCTCTCCCCATATAAAAAAATTAACTAAGATGTATTAAAAACTTAAATGTCAGACCCGAAACCATAAAAATCCTAGAAGTAAACATAGGAAAAACTCTTCTGGACATCAGCCTAGGCAAATAATTTATGGCTAAAACCACAAAAACAACAAAAACAAAAATAAACAAATGGGACTTAATTAAACTAAAAAGTTTCTGCTCACCAAAAGAAATAATCAACAGACCAAATAGGCAACCTACAGAATTGGAAAAGATATTTGCAAACTATACATCTGACAAAGGACTAACATCCAGAATTTACAAAGAACTCAAATCAGCAAAGAAAAAGCAAATAATCCCATTAAAAAATGGGCAAACAACATGAACAGACATCTCTCAAAATCAGATATAAAAATGGCCAATAAACATATGAAAAATGCTCACTATTACTCATCATCAGAGAAATGCAAATTAAAACCACAATGAGATACCACTTTATACTAGTCAGAATGGTCATCTTAAAAAAAAAATCAAAACAGGCTGGGCACGATGGCTCAAGCCTGTAATCCCAGCATTTTGGGAGGCCTAGGTAAGAGGACTGCCTGAGCCCATGGGTTTGAGAACAGCATGGGTAAGTTGGCAAGACCTCATCTCCACAATAAATAAAAAAATCAGCCAGGCATGACAGTATATGCTTATAGTCCCAGTTACTTGGAAGGCTGAGGTGAAAGGATCGCCTGCACCCAGCAGGTCGATGCTGGGGTGACCATGAGCGTGCCACTGCACTCCAGCCTGGGCGATGGAGTGAGATTCCAACTAAAAAAAAAAAAAATCAAAACAATAGATACTGGCACGGATGCAGAGAAAAGGGAATGCTTATACACTGTTAGTGGGAGTGTAAATTAGTACAACCTCTATGGAAAGTGCTATAGAGATTACTCAAACAACTAAAAGTAGATCTACCCTATGATCCAGCAATCCCACTACTAGGTATCTACCCAAAGAACAGAAGTCGTTATATAAAAAAGACACCTGCACCCACATGTTCACTGCAGCACGATTCACAATTGCAAAGATGTGGAATCAACCTAAATGCCCATCAACTGATCAGTGGATAACGAAGATGTAATATATATATGCTATAGAATATTATTTAGCTATCAAAAAAATGAAGTAATGTCTTCGGCAGCTTGGATGGAATTGGCGATCATCACCCTAAGTGAACTAATTCAGGAACAGAAAACCAAACACTACAGATTCTCCTTTATAATTGGGAGCTAAACCAAACATTTGCAGGCATAGAGAATGATATCATGGACACTGGAGACTCCGAAAGGGGGCGGGGGGAAGGTGGAGGGTCAAAAAAATCACCTACCAGGTACAATGTGCACAGGTGGGGGAAGTAGGCAAACTTAAAGCCCAGACCAAAATTATTTGTAACCCCCAAAGCTACTGAATTAAAAAAATAATTATTATATATAGGAAAAAATAAAAATAAAAAATAAAAAAGAAACCCAAACAACATCACCACCACCACCCTAGCCACTTCATGGTCATCAATTTGGCATGGAACCTAATGTTGCCCAGTCTCGGTTTCCTCGTCTGTAAAATGGCAAAGAACCATGAAATGCTACTTTCTGCATATGAGTGCGTGCGCTTTAGTTTTGTAAAAAAACTGTAAAATAAGCTAAAGAAATCGTAGCTAGGTATGAAGGCTCACGCTTGTAATCCCAGCACTTTAGGAGACTGAGGGAGGAGGACTGCTTGAGTCAGGAGTTCAAGACCAGCCTGGGCAATACAGAGAGAGTCCATCACTACAAAAAATTAGCTGGGCATGGTGGCACTTGCTTTTAGCTACTCAAGAGGCTGAGGTGAGAGGACTGCTTGAGCCCAGGAATTTGAGGCTGCAGTGAGCTATAAGCATGCCACTGTACTACAGTCTGTGACAAAATGAGACTGTCTCTAAAAAAGAAATAGAAAAAAGAAATTGTGATGCATTAGACATCTCCAAAGCAAGAGCAAAGCAATTTAACTAGTATAAGTAACAAAGTCCTTTGACCCTTTAAGACAAAGTCCTTTGACCCTTTAAGATCTCATTTTTGATGTTTTAGGCACTTGGCACCTAAGCTCTGGATGATGAGACTAAAGCCTGAAACTCACAAACATACGTGTGTAGGTATCTTTTTGGTAGAATGATTTGAGTTCCTCTGGGTATTTTCCCAATAGGGAAATTGCTGGGTCATATGGGAGGTCAATTTCTAGTTCTTTCAGAAATCGCCACATTGTCTTCCAGAGAGGTTGCACTAGTTTGCATTCCCACCAGCACTGTAGAAGCATTCTTTTTTCTCTGCATCCTCGCCTATTCACAATAGCAAAAATATGGAACCAACCATGTTGCCCATCGAAGCTGAACTGAATAAAAAAAATGTGGTACATATACACAATGGAATATCATGCAGCCATAAAGAATGACAAACATATGGACTTTGCAGCAACTTGGATGGATTTGTAGTTGATCATACTCAGTGATCTATCACAGAAACAAAGAACGGAGTACCATATGTTCTCACTCATAAGCGGACCTTGCGTGAGAAAGAGGTTGGCAGTAGTGGGAAATTGTCAGGGGAGGGGGTGGGATTGGCAGTTGAGGGAAACTGCTAGGGGAGGAAGGGGCAAACCTCATCAACAAGGGTACCTGCATAATCAACGTGTGTATACCTAACCCTGAATTGTACCCCACATCTTTATTTAAAAAAAAAAAAAAGCCTGAAACTCACACAGAGGTCATCTTGTCTAGACCTGCAGCATTCTGAAGCTTTCCTGGCTAACAACATAAGCCGGGGCAGCCTACTGAGAGTGATAGTTAATTCTGTGACAACTTGGCTAACCCATAGTATCTGAATATTTGGTCAAACACTATGCTAAAATTCTCTGTGATGTTGTTATTATTTTTTTGGATAAGATTAGCATTTAAATCAGTAGACTGAGTAAAGTAGATGGTCCTCCATAATGTTGGTGGGCCTTATCCAATCAGTTGAAGGCCTTAAGGAAAAGAATCTCTGAGGAAGGAGTAATTCTGCCAACGGACAGATGTCCCCTTGGGCTTAAACCACAACCCTTCACTGGGTCCCCAGCCTGCTGGTCTATCCTGCAGATTCTGGGCCTGCACTTTCACAATTGTGTGAGCCAATTCCTTAAAATAAATCTCTCTCACTCCTCCTCTCTCTCACTAAACATACATAGAGATCTAATTGGTTCGGTTTCTCTGGAGAAACCTGACTAATATGCAGGGTTTTGCATTTTTTCCGCATTTTTTATAACAATGAACCATAATGTATATTTCATGTTGACCTTTGCTTCCACTCTCACTGCTAATGAGAATGCCAACCCAGTGGCCCACTGATAAGTGGCAGAAGCAGCGTACCTGCTATGATTCCTGTAGACCCACTATGCGAAAACATTGCCCTACTGTTGCAGGGACCTCTCTGAGGGCAGATATAGATAACAGACATAGGTAACAGCTTCCCCAGAGGACTCCAACAAAACTTTGTGAATATAAAAAAGCGGCCAGGGCCATATAAAAAAGGGGCCAGGGCCAGGCATGGTGGGTGGCTCAAGTCTGTAATCCCAGCACTTTGGGAGGCTGAGGCAAGAGGACTGCCTGAGCCAGGGGTTCGAGACCAGCCTGGGCAACTTGGCGAGACCTTGTCTCTAAATAAATAAAAAAATTAGATGGATGTGGTGGCACGTGCCTGTAGTTCCAGCTAATTGGAAGGCTGAGGCAGAAGGGTCGCCTGAGCTCAGTAGGTGGAGGCTGCGGTGGCTGTGAGCAACAGAGTGAGACTCCGACTGAAAAAAGGGTGGGGGGCGGGGAGGAAGGGACAGTGGCTCATGCTTGTAATCTCAATACTCTGGAAGATCAAGGCAGGAGGACCTTGAGGTCAGTAGTTTGAGATCAACCTGGGCAACATAGCAAGACCCCTCTGCCTCTACAAAAATTAAAAATTTTTTTTCATTAAAAGAAGAAAGCACTTGCAGGTAGAATAATTGGAATCCTCAAGGATTGAAATGCTCTCTACAGAAGAAGACGAATTTGAGCTGGACTTATGGGAAAGATGACTGTCTGGACCACCACATCCATGCCTACAGAGTCACCTTGTGCAAACCTGGATCTCCTAAATCTCTCTCTAGCCCAGACTGCCCCTTGTGCTTCCACTAGACAATTCCTCTAGGATATCTCACAGGTGTATAACATACAAAAATCTCATTACATAGTATTTCTCTCTAATTCTGATCTTCACTCTCTGTCTCTTAATTTTCTAAATCAAAATAAAAATCCAGAAAGTCATACAAAATAGGAACCCCGAAGTCCTCCTCACCGTGACGCATTGTTCACATCTACCCTGTCACATAGTATGATTAGTTCTTCCATCCAAATATTACTCAAAACTAGTCATTCTGCTCCAACCCAGCCGCGTAAGCTCTGGCCCCGTACTCCACCCATCCATTACACTGGTGCTGGAGTGACCACTCTGAAATGCAACTTAATCCTATAAACATGGCCCTGGCTAAAATTTGTCACCGGCTCTTCAAAGATGCGTAGACACAATTCAAAATCCTTGGACGAGATCACATAATCCTTCATGACACAGCAGCTCCCCTCCTCTCCAGGGACACATCTACCAGGTCATCCCAGAGGCCACGGTCTTTACTCCACACCTGCCTTCACTCCTGGTTCTGTGGGACACCCTTTTCCTGCTCACTTAAGCAGACTGCTGTCTGTGGCACTGGGGGATGTAATCATGAGTGAAATAGACGGTCTTGGCCTCTTAGAGGTTCTCATTAAGGAATAGGGTAGACAGGGCATTGGTTATTAAACAATCACTCAAAGAAATATGTGATTAAAACTGCAACCCACAGTCTAAGGAAAAAAATCCACACTTTTTCCATCATTGAAATCAGATCTTGTCTAAGGGGGCCAGAGAAAAAGTTTCCCGAGGAAATATCTTTGATCTGAGGCCAGAGAGATGAGCAAAAGTCAGGCTGAGGGAACTTAGAGAAGAGTGGCATGACTCGGGTCCAGAAATCAGCACAAAATGCCACGGCCGAAGAGGCAGGGGCCTGTCATACAGAGACTCACAGGCAGAAGTGAGATGTGCACCCAGACATTGTGGGACCTCTTTGTTCTTTCTCTGAAACTTTCTTTTAAAGTTTTAAATGCATTGTAGAAGTGAACTCAACAACAGAGAGGTAAAGAAATAATAGCAGCTAACATTTATGCTATACTCAGTACAGAAGTACTACATAAATGAAGATAGTGCCAGGCATTTTCTTTTTTTAATTTTTATTTTAAAGATGCGGGGTACAATTCAGGGTTAGGTATACGAATGGTCATTGTACAGGTAAAGTTTGGGCCTCACTTTGGTCCCCACTTCATCTGGTTTGAGATTAGGTACCTTTATTGATGAAGTATGCCCCTCTGCTCCCTCCCCTGGCAGTTTCCCACGACTGCCAATCCATTTCTTGTAGTACTATGATAATTATTCAGGGTCTGCTTATGAGTGAGAACATGTGGTACTCAGTTTTTTGTTTCTGTAATGGATCACTCAGTATTATAGACTCTAAATTCATCCAAGTTGCTGCGAAGTTCATAATTGTGTCCTTCTTTATGGCTATGTAATATTCCACCACATATATGTACCATATTTTTTTCACTCAGCCCTCTTTTGATGGGCAGCACTGTTGGTTCCATGTTTTTGCTATTGTGAAAATGCTTCAATAAACATGCATATACAGGTATCTTTTTCACAGAGTGATTTGAGTTTCTCTGGGTATATTCCCCAAAGGGGGATTGCTGGGTCGTATGGAAGGTCGATTTCAAAATCTTTTAGGAATCACCACACTGTTTACCGCAGAGGTTGTACTAGTTTACACTCCCACCAACAGTGTAGAAGTATTCCCTGTTCCCTGTATCCTCTCCAGCATTTGTTGTTTTCCTTTTTCTAAAATTTTATTTTAGAGTTGAGATCTTGCTCTATTGCCCAGGTCAGAGTGCAGTGGCACAATCACGGCTCACCATAACCTCTAAACTCCTAGGCTTAAGTGATCTTCCTGCCCTGACTTTTTGTTTTGTTGCCCAGGCTGGTTTTGAACTCCTGGACTCAAGCAATCCTCCCACCTTGGCCTCCCAAAGTGCTGACCATAGGCATGAGTCACCGCACCCAACCTTGTTAGGCACTTTCTAAGTGTTTTCAAGCTATTATGAGGTTAAACTTAAATAACTGTCCAAGGCCAGAAAGCTAACAAGTGAGAACTAGATATGAACCCACTCTAGTCCCGGAGCCCAGCTCTTAGCTACTATGCTAAGAACCATCAACTGGCCCTGATTCTAATCCCAGGGACTAATGTAAAGTGTGTTAACCTACTTTCATACAGGTTTCTCTGTGCTCAAATATATATATATATATATAAACAACTGGACAAAAGAGACTGACATATACTGGAATTTTTTTTTTCCTATATAAGAAATTTTGACATTTCCCTTAAGAGCAACGGAAAGTCACAGGTTTGCTTCTATAACATGGCAGTATGTTATCAGATTTTTTAAATTAAAAAAAATTTTTTTTTTATCAGAGTCCCACTCTGTCACCCAGGCTGGAGTGCAGTGGCACAATCACGGCTCACCACAGCCTTCACCTTCTGGGCTCAGGTGATCTTTGTGCCTCAGCCTTACAAGGAGCTGGGACTACAGGCATGTTCCACTACACCTGGCTGATTTTTTGATTTTCTGTAGAGGCAAGACCTTGCTATGTTGCCGAGACTGGTCTTGAATTTCTGGCCTCAAACTCCTGGCCTCAAGCAATCCTCCCGCCTCAGCCTCCCAAAGTGCTGGGATTACAAGCGTAAGCCATTGTGCCTGGCCTAGATTAGTTTTTAAGAGAGCGTCACACTCTGGTTTCCCAGTGGAGAATGGGATGGAAGGAGAGGTAGAGAGGAGACACCCAGTGGACCTGCTGGGAGCTGACCTCAATCCTCTGGGCTAAAACAGCTGTGGTGGAGTGGAGACAGGTGATGGATTCCACATTTATGTGGAGGATAAAATCATCAGGAGTGGGTGATAAAGTTCACGTAACAGGAGGGGAAGGGTCCTGTCAAGGATTGCACTGAGGCTGCTGGCAGTGCACCTGGGCAGATGACAGAGTGGGATTGAGAGCACAGCTGCAGATAAATGGTTTGTTCTGGACAAGTTGGGTTTGAAGGACCTTTGAGGCCCAGCATTGTAAGAATCACAGCTATTTACCGAGCATCTAGTATTTACCAGGCATTGTATAAGCATCATTTCTACCTATCCCAGAACGCTTTTTGAAATTGGTACCATTATTATCTCCACTTTACAGATGAAGAGAAATGAGGCTGAGATCTTGTCTCCGATCTCACAGCTAAGGAGAATCAGAGTCCTAAAGCACACTAATCATCAACAACTCTCCTGGGATATTCCAGGAGCCTCTGCCATGACCCATCTGCCTCTAGGTTGGCCCCACCCTCCAAGCTGCTGCTGGACACTCACCTATCATACCATTCCCACCCTGATGCCCTGCAGGGTTCAGCCCACCCTCTCTTTGGTATGGCACACAGAACCTTTCTTAATCTAGAGCCTGCTAGCCTGTCCTGTGACTTTTTGCAGTGATGCTGAGACATGTGGGGTTCCTAGGAAAGGACGGGCTTTCTCCTGCATCTGTGACACCCTCCCCCTGGTCCCCCTATGCTAACTAAACATTTCAGCCAACGGCAGACTCAGCATCCCTACTCCGCTGTTATCAATCGTTCCAGCAGAATTGTCTGTCTCTCCAACAGACGGAAGCTCCTTGAGCAGTTGTTATCTTGAGTTCCCAATCCCCTTGTAAATACGAATTGAAGGAAAGAACAAATAATTGAATACTATACACTTTGAAATGCCTGTTTAACAAATGAAGAGGGTGCTTTTCCTGAACAAAAGCTCAGGAAACTTTTTAGCAAAGAAAGGCAGATGTCCACCTTTGATGCTACAATGCCCACGAACCCACTCCAGCTGTAGTTTCCTTTGTCCTATCTAACTATGTACATCTAAATATGCATTGTTTCCATCCTTCTTCAATGTTAACCTCTTTGGTAGATATTATTACCCCCAATTTGTAGATGCATTAACTTGAACTCCAACCAGGGTATTTGCTCAAAGCCTTGAACAGCAAGAATAACATGTCTAAGAGACAGAGTTGAGTCCTTATGTCTCTGAAAGCCATCCTACTCCATAAGAATGCTACTAATTTATTGTATCAACTACTATCTCCTCAACTGCTCAAACTAAAGCTTATTCAATTCCCTGCGACACAACCCATAAGTTAAAACAAAATTCTGAACTTCAGAAGGTACCCCATCTAGAAAATGCCAGAAGTTGGCAAAAATATGACACAAAACAGGAAGGCAGATGGAGAAAACGTATTGTCACTAAAAGTCTTCAGGTGATTTTTGAAAAACAGAGTATTTCTGAACCAAGCCAGTTACAAGGAAACGAAACAAAACCTGTGCTTAGTATAATCAATCTCATATATTCCAGAGTATGCTATATCTTAGCATAACATTTTTCCATTCGCCTGGCATGCACTTACAGCAACTTCATAAACAATAATGATGCCCTCCTTAGCACTGTCTAGAACCATGTGAGCAGTCAGAATGTACATCTGCATGTCAGCAAGCCACCCACTTTTACAGCCTGGGAGGGCGGCAGTCAGGGATATTCACTAGCAACTCCCACTCCAGTGTTTCTGCCCCATGCTTGAAGACAGAGGGGCTCCTGTCTGCTTCCCTTCCACCCCAAGCCTCTCTAGTCCCCTCCTGGGTACCCTGGCAGCTTCAGATCACTCCCTGCTTTGTGTCTGTCAAGGCTCAGACCTCCAGGGAACTGTGTGTATCCCATTCTGGTCTTCTCATGGCCCGCCCTGGAGGAAGTCCTGGAAATGCCCACCTTGGTAACAGGTATCAAGAACTCCCCTACATGGTATCTACAGAACTGTGTTGTACCCCTCTCCCAAGCCACCCCCAACTAGAAGCTGTTTTTTAGGATTTGATCTCCTTGGGGGAGACACTCAACTGGACTGAGAATGAATAGGCTGCATTCCTGTTGAAACGTGGTACTGCACCTCTGGCCTTTTCCCTAAAATGTAGAAGCTTTGAAAGTCTCTCAGAATTGGCTAATGCTGTCCAGTAACTTCATCCCCTCTTAAGCTTGGCAATATACACTAACCTGCTGCTGGGAGTCAGTGTAGACAACAGGGGCGCATAAATAAGCTCAAGATGTTGCATTGATGTTCAGAAGGTACAAAACAGATTATAAACACAGAAATTACCAATAATTATGTCTAATCATGCTAAATGGGAAAAAAGTAACTGTTCACTATGCCGAGTAAACAGCAATTTACTATATCTAGAAATGCCTAATTACTTGAATAATATCTTGGAAATTAAATGATATGGGTAAAAATTTTAAGGGTAAAAATTTCTAGTATAAGAGCCATTTTCAGAAAAAAACACTGCCAAATGATAAAACATACACATATATTTATATAAAATTTCTAATAACAGAGTGATAGTTCAGAAAGCTAAACAACAGTCTCCAATAAAGTATCCTACAGTTTGTAAGCAAACCAGACAAGTTAAATGTATGATCAAATCAATTATATGCAGAATACAGTTAACTCTTGATTATCCAGGGAACAGATTAACTGATATGTTTCATTTATGAAAAAGTTAAAACAACTACAAATTAGTGAAATGTCTATGGACTAGAAGACCATTGTTAGAAACCCTGTATCACCGTCACAGCATAGGCAATCTCCATCAATCATATTTTATCTAACACAATTTTGAAATCCAAACCAAAATTAAAGTTTGGCAAAAAATTTTAATTGACAGAAGTATTCAATGACAAACTAGTAGAACAAAAAGTTATGATATTAAAAAAGAACAAATTAATTCCATTTGAATCTGTACTAAATTCTTTAAGCAGACTAAACAACAGGACAGTTTTAAAGAAATCTTCTCTCTTAACCTTGATAGGGCAACGATAATTTGGTTCAATTAGCACAGAGCATACAAAATACCAGTTTGGGGTTAAGTTTGCCCAACAGGCTTCTTTGACTTTTAGGATGAAAAGTAGTTGATGAGTTTCTGGCTGGGATTCACACCGCCAAGTTGATTCAAGTGATACTGGAGGCAACTTGGCCTGGGTGAGAACCAGGTAATAATGGCACACTATAGACTTGGGTAGTCAGAGAAAGGATACAGCCAGTCAAAAGCAGATCACTGGTGGTGGTATAGCGGTTGACCATATCTCAATGGTCTGAACACTGAACATGCTTTCCATTAAGGTTATGTTAAGTCTATTATATCACACTCTGGGCTGGTTTCATTTTAACTATGACCTGAATTGAAGTCTTTGGGTCCCCATATAAATTGCCATGTTTATCAAAAGTTGGCAACAATGCCAATGTCAACATATTGCTTCATTATAAACATAACTGAAAAAGAGGCAAACCCAAGGAAGTTTAGAATTTTAAGTATAATGATTACAGACATTTCAGGAGATCCCCACATAAAATTATTGACCTTAACTGGTTTAGACTGACCAATATAAACTACCAATACAACTAGAGCATCCTTTTATGGAAATTTCTTTAAGTATTCTGCAAGTGTTTCATCAGTATAAAGTGAATCCTCTTATAAAGCAACAGATATTAGTACAGGCAAATTGCTACATGAAAAAAAGTACCAAAGCTCTGGTTTGATGGTTATTTCGCTTCAGACCATATACACAAATAAAATTCCTCTATAAAAAGAACAAACAGCTTATTGTTCTGCTTATTTTTTAAAACATTAACGTTACAGGAATGAGAAAAATGACCAAAAAAATGACTCTAGGTAGTGTCAGACATTGAAAAGCAAAGGGATGCAGAATCACTGGATTCTGGAGAACTTAATAGAATCTGCTTTAAAAACTTTTAATAAGATTCCAAAAACACAGACTTAACATAAAAGGCATGTTTACAAAGCAGAGTTGAACTGCAGGGGACAGCAAGCCTTGCAGACAGCTATAGATCTGAAAAGGACTTCCTACAAAAGGAAAGGAGGGCGGTCACCAGGGCTGAAGAGGAGATAGGAGACGCTGTGTCGGCACCGTCTCGCTGCAATTCACTCTGCAGTCTCTGCTTTGTTCACGCTACAATTCTGTTTGGAAACAGAATTTGGAGAAGTCTGAATATAAACTTGCCTGTCTTGAGGACTTTAATTTTTGAAAATATGCATACACTGTCCTCAAACACTGGCTGTGTACATAAAACAACAAAAAAAGGAAGTGATTTTTAAGATAGTTAAAGATAAAAAGAAATAGTTGAGAGAATAAAAGATTAGAGTCTTAGTACCAAAACACAGTGCAACTCTGGTCTATGGAAGGCAAAGAAAACAAATCTCATGTCTTTGTTAAGCGAGAACTCTCCAGGACTACTGCTGGTTGCTAGTGAACAAAGGAACAAATTGGAGCTCACATAGGAATTAAGGAAACAGCTGAAATATTAAATGGAGCCAAATTTACAAAAACCATCTTTTCAAAGGTGAACTGAGGGAACTGTACTAAAGCTGGATAACGGGGAGTAAGTTGGGTCCTTTAGGAAACACTTCTTGAGAAAGGTCTTAAGATGCACAAAACAATCAACTTTAACTCAAAATCACAGAAAGACCAAATCAAAATCAATTAATAAGACATTTATGTGTTTTACGCAATGCATGAAAGTGGGGTAAAAGAGTCTAGTAGGGTTTATAAGACAGTTCCCATCCATAGAGAGCCAATAGCGATATCTAAAAAGTACAACAAAGGTGGCTTAGTTGACAATCTTGTCTATCTTTTCATGGCAGCTAACTATCTCACTTGTTTGAAGACCTCTGCAGTATTCCATCGTAGAAATATGTAACATACAATTCACTGAATTTGATCTGTCACTGTCATGAATTAATTTCAGGGAAAGCAGGATTCAGGCACTTTTTGGAATGCAGGTCCTTTTCTAGTTCTGGAAAGTCGCTCTTGAAATTCTAGAGAATGTGACAAGAAGTACTAAGATGGAAATGAAACATTGGTTGAGCCTCCTTGCTAATGTGAAAACTACTTTTGGAATCTGCAATTATTTCTTAAAATAGAGATTTAAAAATCTCTGTATTCAAACTAGATTTTAATTTGCCTGGTTTAAACTTGTTTTGAAACTTCTATAAAAAGCCACATGAGAATGCTCTACAAATTATCAAAAGGATACATTTGCCATAGAGCAATGCTAGTAGAATTAAACCTAAAATTCACAATGATTTGAGTTTATGAAGTAGAATTTCTTCAATTTATTATGCCTCTCAATGAGAACAAAGGACACAGGGCCAGGATGTTGCCTAGGGTTAACAATATCACTCTTAGGGTCTTGGCTAGTATCTGTCTCAAGAAGTTCCATTATTCTGAATGAATCAAAACTTGGTGATTAAAAGGAAACTATTTATAACTCACATTACTATAAGAGAAATGAAAAGTAGGCAATATCCAACATCATCTTAGAAAGTCAAACAAAGCCAGTTTTAAAAATTAATAGTCTTGCCGGGCTCGGTGGCTCAGCCTGTAATCCCGTGTCTTGGGAGGCTGAGGTGAGTGGATTGCCTGAGCCCGCGGGTTTGAGACCCGCCTGGGCAACTTGGTGAGACCTCATCTCTACAATAAATCAAAAAATTAGCCGGGTGTGGTAGCGCACACCTGTAGTTCCAGCTACTTGGAAGGCTGAGCGGAAGGATCGCCGGAGCCCAGCAGGTCGAGGCTGCGATGGCCGGGAGCGGCCACTGCACTCCAGTCTGGGCGACAGAGTGAGACTCCAACTCAAAAAACAACAAAAAAATTAATAGTCTGGCTGGGCTCAGTGGCTCATACCTGTAATCCCAGCACTTTGGGAGGTCCAGGTAGGAGGACTGCTTGAGCCCAGGAGTTTGAGGTTTGAGACCAGCCTGGGCAACATAGCAAGATCTCAAATCTACAAAAAAAAAAAAAAAAAAAAAAAAATTTACTGGGCATGGTTGCACAAGCCTGTAGTCCAAGGTTCTTGGGAGGCTGGGCAGAAGGATCCCCTGGGCCCAGGAGGTTGAGGCTGTGGTGAGCCATGATCGTGCCTCTGCACTTCAGCCTGGGCAACATAATGAGATCCTGACTACAAATAAACAAATAAATAGTCAAGAAAATTTTCCCCTTTCCTTCCTTGTGAACATGTAATTTGCCAACTCAAATCAGAATACACTAAAAAACAAAATATGCATAATATAATTACTTATCAGTATGTTGTTTCTTAGGTTAATTAAGTCAATAATGTACATTATAACAAATCCATATAAACACACTCATGTTTGTTGGATATTTACAAATAATTCTGAGGATTAATATATTTCTCACAATTTATCATTGAACTACTCACTCCAATTATAGCCATCTTGCTAAATAATTTTCAAAAGCAATCTGGTTTTTGTACTATTTATGGCTTGCAGGTCCAAATCATTTTTTAAACAATCAGAAATAATTACCCACAGCACAGTGGTTTCCAATCATCAGCTAACCAAGAACCAAAAAAAATTGCAAGGTATCTGAGAATTCCATCCACTAAGTACCATCTCCTACATAGAGGAATTACTTTCCAAATATAGGTAGATGCCATTGTTATTTGTGAATGGAAAATTTAAAAATCAATAAAATAATATACCGCAAATAAACCTATTAAAAATATAGATATAAAATAAGTGCAAATGTTTGCTAAATAAGAAAATACTAAATAAATACACTTTCAATTTATTAAATTAGCGAATCCCAGTGGTGTCACTACCTGAACAACTTTTGGTCATCCTGTATTTCCTTAATCAACAAATACAAAATGTATTGTGTGGGCCTGTAAACTGTCACCCTGTTAAAGATGGATCCTTGATTCTGAAAAGGTAGCACATGAAGGGAAAGTACCCAAAACAAGGCATGCTTTTTAAATCCAGCCCTGAAACTTCAGTGAACTCCAAAAGGACATTTGCTCGAGTCCAGGGAATGTGGAACACAGCCTGAGAAATGTGAACATTCTTGGTAAACTGACATCATCATGACAACTCTGGCAGGGCTCCAAGTGTCTGAAGCAGAACGGAGTCTTGTTTATGAAGTGGGAGAAAGAAACTTGGGCCTTCTGATTTACACCTTGGCAACCAGCAGAGATAGTTAAAAGAAAAGGAACAGTTTTTATGTACAGTAACTGGCAAGTTTCAGTGAAGAAATTGGAAAAAAGGGAAAATTCTTTTCTATTTGAAAAGTTAAAAACTGACCCCCCCCTTTTTCCCCAGAATGAGTCATTCAGAGACTCTCTCCTCTCTAAATATATATACAGAAGGAGACATTTTTAAAAAGTCTACTTATAAAAGTAATATAACCACTTTACAGTTTAGAAAATAAGAAATAAAATTACCCCTAACAACTCAACCTTAATAGAATGACTATTATAATACATGGATTAGGATTTTTGGCTAATATTAGTATATTCTTGCCTAAACTCCTTTAAAAATAAAGCCAGAGTCTTTTAACATATTAAATATGGATCCAAAAACATTTATATTAGGTAGAAGGAAGAATAAACATTTCTACTCAAACTACTGATATTTCTGACTGTACATGTGAGCTACCTGATACTGTTTCAAACCAAACGCAGGCTCCTCTCTCTCTAGGAAATTTGACAACAGTGTGTGTTTAAATGCAGTTTTAAAGATAGCTTTACATGCCAAGTAAGCTCTTGTAAGGCTGTGAATCACTTCAAAGATCTTACTCGAAGGTTTGTCCATTATTCAAATGGTAATGAGTTTTCATTTCTACTTTATGTGATAAAAAAATAATGAAAGTTACAAAAACATCAAAGTTGACACGTGAAACAAATCAAGTGATGGTCTTTTGGTTTCACGACACGCACGAAACCTAACCGGTCAAGGTTTTACATTTCTGTTCCACATTAAGTTTTATGGCATATCAGGAATGTAAAGCATGATGTTTTAGTAAAATTTCAAATTTTGAGAAAAGTTCTTACCTTTTGATAAATACACTGTTTTTTAATGGTATGTTCATTTAACCAGGAAGAGTGCAAATGTTGGCAAAATGATTTTTGAGGAAGTTGACTCAAATTATTCTAGGAAGCGATATTAAATTAAATTTCTTAGTCTTCTGGTTAAACTTCTGGTCCTTCTGTTTTCTCAATTTCTAATTTTTATGCTGTACTGTTGAATTTCCTTACGTCATTTCTAAAAAGTTTAGAGAATCAGTGATGCTATTTTGATGGAACTAGGAAGTCATTTTCATTCAACTGCATGACAGCTAGAAATTAACATCCATGTACCACATGAAATGCTTCTGAGTGCCTTAGTCACATCTCTCTTTCCATCATAATTACACATTCACTTTCTTGGCTCTCCAAAGGTTTTAAAAGGTTATCTTTAGATTTATTACTCATTAATCTGACTCAAATCTATCAGTAGAGAAGGCTTATGTAAACTACTGATGCAAGCAGGAGAACAATAATTATAGTTCTTGGCCCTTTCTTAACTCAGATACAAATAATACATTAATAAAGGTTCAGACATTGTCCATGAAAAGCTTTAAAGTGCACAGTAAAGGAACTGCCTGACATGGGCTTCGCACAATGCAACCAAGTTCCTGTACACACTTCCTGTAGCTCAGTTTAACCAAGAGAAATGTGTGGCTAATTATATCAAGGATGATCTTAAACATTCAATGTCCTGGTAACCTGGTTAATAAATAGTCTAAGTAATAAACTGAAAAATAAAAATGTAAATATCTCTAGAGCAATACCTTCTCTCATTTTGCTTGCTTACTTAAACAGAAAATATGACTAAAAAAAAAATACAAAGAGAAAATTTTGCTCAGCATGACTTGATACCACAGTTTAAGTCTGACCAGCTACCCTACAGTCAATTTCTCTGTCCATTCATTGAAAAGATGGATTAAAATATTAGTTTCCAAGCCATAGAGAAATGCCTGGGAAAAGGAATCTGTTGATATGTAGATATAAGGGATAATATATAAATATGAAAGACAGGTTTTTCTGTACAAATGTATTGTGTCTATGTCTATATCTGTACAAATCTCCCAACTTAAATAAGATAATATAAATTAAAATGATCGCAATGTGCTTTTAGAACTAAAAATTCTCAGTGTTAAGACAAACCAACAACTCCCTTTCCTCCACCTCCAACCCCAAACAAAGGCCTCCTGAGAGGCTTCAGGATACACCCTTGTCAGAAAACAGGCAATTACCCATTTACAAATGTATGGTGTTCCAAAAATTCATTTATTAGTCAGTTCTTCAAAACCTTAACATTTTTCCTCTGGAGAAAAAGATTACAGTTGGAGATGAAGTTGCCAGGTCAGCACACAAAATCAGATTTAAAACATAATCCTAAGATGAGGCCCAGCGTTCTAGCAACACTGAGGGAAAATGCAAGCCACAGCCAACCCCACAGGGGGTGTCCAGATCCCATCTTCCTACACAGCTGCGCTGGCCTAAGTGGGAAATGCTATCCTTCTCACCGTGAGTCCAGAATCTTTTCAGTCAATCACTGTTGGGGGACTATGGGGTAGATGTGCTGTAAGAGGGGCTTAGGAATGGCCTCTAAGAGGGTTATGATTTCAGAAGGTGAGGGGCATAGCCAGGGGTTTGGGGATGATAAGTTGAATGGGAACTTGGGGGGAGGTAGTGGGGGTGGATAGGGAGTTGGAATGGAGCGGAAGGTGGAACAGAAAGAGGAGACAGTGGTTGGGATAGTGAGGATTTCACCTCCCTGCTTTCTCTGATCTGCCTTCTCTTTCCTCAGGATCAGATTAAAAAGATCAGACCTGGGCACATCTGTGATTATGAGGGAAGAAAATAATTTCCACACAAGAAGGGTTCAAGAAGGATGGGTATAGAGGGGAGAGAATTCCAGGTGATGTAGGGTCTGTAAAAGAAGAAACTCCCTAGCTGTGGCCATGGGACAAAGGCGCTCTCAATGATTCCTTCCAGAGTGGGCACTAACATGGAATTGGTATAAATGCAGAAAAAGGAACGAACTTAAACTATAAGTTACCAAACAAAGGAGTCAATTAGCTTTTTATTAATGAGAAACCAACTCACGCTAAATCTTTCAACCACAAATTTCTATACCCTGACTAGATCACTAGAGAAGTGGATTTTTGGAAGAGTCAGATAATATGCAAATATGTTACAGTGATCTTCCATTTGGAATGAAAATCTATATGTATAGCTTTTATCATGGACCTTTACTTCACTTTTGTTACATTAATATTCTCAAATGTCCCCATGTAAAGAAATATACAAAAGTTATAACTGGATGAGATTAAAGTCAGAAACATTTTTTTTTTCAACAAATATCTTTTGAAAACCCATTGGGGGAGACGACCACATCTTTTCTCAGTGTAGGGGACAGAGTGGTGGTGTTATTACAGAGTGCTAAATGCCACTTCTAATTTTTAGACAATACTTTCACAAAAAGGAGGCATTGCCTTAACTTTCAGCTACCATCTCAGACCACTATTTATTTACACAGTACCTATCTTTTTAGTGTATTGTCAACTTTTTTGATCTTAGGCCAACTGTAAAGGGTTAAAAGAATTTGTAGCACTTTTGTAAGTCCTCAAGTAACTGGCCTAAAGTATTGAATTTCTTGCTTTGATTGTATTAGGGCCCCCTTTTTTTTTTCTTTTTTCTTTTTTTTTAGCTACAGGCTTTTGACTTCTGAGTTACGTTGGTAAAAGTACATTAAAAATAAAGTTTCTGAACAGAAGGATAAGAAGAATACAGCTGAAATGGTCATTTAATCAACTTGACTATGCTGAAGGCATACCGCCTCTGGCAAGTAGATTCTAAGGTGCTTTATGAAACAATTTTATTCTGCTCTGTGAGTTGGTGGAAATAGGACCCAATGAAACCTGGGCGTTAGTGATTCAGAATTGTCAGAAGGTTGGGCAGAACTCCATGGGGAGGAAGGAAGAACTAAAGTACTTGAAGTAGAAAAAAAAAAACCCCAAAACCAATGTTTTCCCTTACATTATAAAATCTTTTATGACTATGTTGACTAATCAGAAATGAATGATCACAAATAAAAGATGTCTTAATGTTCTATGTTAAGAAACTGATATATATCACTGAAGCCAAATAAACCACAGATAACACACATAAATCATCTTGAAAACCTAACCTGACAAATTCATTAGCATTATGGGGTTGCAGTAAAAATTAAACAATAATTGGGCACCTGCGATTGTGCCTTCTGTTCCATATTGGTTTTGTATCCTTTATATCAAAAGCCCCCAGCTTTTTTGGCACCAGGGCCAAGTTTTGTGGAAGAAAATTTTTCCATGGATCGGGGGGGTGGCGGGGGGTGGGGAGGATACTGGTTTTGGGATGATTCAAGCACATTACATTATTGTGCACTTTATTTCTATTATTATTACATTGTAATATATAATGAAACATATAGCATCACTGCCCCAGCTCCACCTTACTCTCTGCAGTCTCTAGAGAGAAGCGCAGCCTAGATCCCTCACATGCACGGTTCATATAGGGTTCATGCTCCTATAAGAATCTAACATCGCTGCACATCTGACAGAAAGCGGAGCTCAGGCAGTAATGTGAGTGATGGGAGCGGCTGTAAGTACAGATGAAGCTTCACTCACTCACTGGCCGCTCTCCTCCTGCTGAGCAGCCTGCTTCCTAATAGGCCACAGACCTTTACCAGGGTTGGTATTAGAGACCCCTGCTCTGAACTGAAATGCTAAATTAGTGGTAACAGTATTATTTAACAAGATAAGCAAAACAAAATTAGGGAAGGGTTATGTAAAATAGGTTCGTGGATTTTGTGTATACTTCTAAACATTAATAACTTAGTTTGGGCCGGGTACAGTGGCTCAAGCCTGTTATCCCAGCACTCTGGGAGCCGAGGAGAGAGGACTGCCTGAGCCCAGGGGTTTGAGATCAGCCTGGGCAACTTGGTGAGACCTCATCTCTAAAATATATCAAAAAATTAGCCGGGGGGTGGTAGAGCATGCCTGTAGTTCCAGCAACTTGGAAGGCTGAGGTATAAGGATCACCTGAGCCCAGCAGGTTGACACTGGGGTGGTGTGAGTGTGCCACTGCACTCCATCCAGCCTGGGTGATAGAGGGAGACACACACACACACACACAAAGTTTGAGTATGTAAGAAATCAATAAGATTCATAGAGTTGTCAAGTTTAAGATAACTGTGTTATACAATATTCAATTTCAGTGCCCAAAAGAGTGCCCAGTATATAGGTCAACAAGTATTTGTTACATGACTGAATAAATGTTAAAACAAAGGGGAGACAGCCATCACTGGAAGAATCAGTTTTCATCTGGAGAGTCCAAAATTAACTCTAACTGCCACTAGCTCTACCTCCAGATGAAAACTTGGTTTTTCTTCCCATTTATGATACAAATTTAACACTTTAACAACACGTTGAAGCTAGGAGAAAAACAAGCCATAACCCTCCTCTCTAAATCTTTTCCACAAAAGCAGGATGGACATCTTGATCATTCAGAATGAGCTAGAAGAGACTGCAGAGAGTGAAGTTCAACTCCCTCCGCTGACTGGTTAAGCTTGGCCCAGAGAGGTTAGATGATGTGCCTGGGGTGGCAGCCAATAGAATTCTAGTCCTCTGACTGTCCTCCATGTTTTACTCTTTACTGTGTTTAAAGGAACGTTTTGGGAGAAACCAGAAGTCACAGGCAAGTAAGTGAAGGACAGAAGCAGCTACTATATTTGTTTGATGATAAATTCATCAAAGAGAACACAGTGTCAATGGATGCTCTCCTAGACAACTCCACCAACAAAACTGTTTTTACAGGTGATTAAAATAATAAAAATTGGGAGTGTGAGATGGAAGAAAACAATTGTAAGACAAAATTGTCTCAATCATTATCAATATTGAAGAGTTCTTGTCTAATCATTGTATTCTTTTCCCAAAACTATCTGGCAATTTCACAATTTTACAAATCTCCATCTAATTCCTTTTTTAAAAAACTCACAAAGCAAGAAGCCTATGGTAAAGAACAAAATATTGCCGCCTGGAATCATTGTCTTTGGATAAATAAATAAAATTTTCTTTTGTGACAATGTTTTGCATCTTTGGGAAAGATAAATTTTAGATGTAGCTATTTCGTCTAGATTTCTATTTATGATACTCATTCAAAAATTTCACTTTAAGAAATCAAGAACAACCTGATTTCAAACCAGGCAAAGTGGGGACCAATGGGAGGCTCAAATTTTACCTGTATGATGTCCACTAGTTTACCTAATTCTGAATTGTACCCCACATCTTTAAAATAAAAAACTTTTAAAAAAACCAAATCAGCAGATCACAGAGATAATATAAGAACAGTGTCAATTGAAAAAAGAAATCAAGACCAGAGAGGAAAGTGGTGAAAATGCTAGTTGTAAACTTGTGTTTCAGAGCTTTCCCTCTATGTTTCAAACACCAACAAGCATTAGCTTTGGTAAAACAAGAATCAACAAATATACTGGAAATTCCTTATTTCATTTTTATCTTTTTAACTAATGACAACTGGGGGCACACCTCATCAACAAGGGTGCATAATGAACATTTGTATACTTAACTCTGAATTGTACCCCACATCTTTAAAATTTAAAAAAAAATTTAAAAAAAGAATATAACTTAAAAATAATAATAATAAAATAATGACAACTAAAAATTACTGGCTTCATCTTGTTATGTATAAATATGGGAGAACTCAGGACTTTCTTCTAGTACACTGACACCTTTAAATTTGATTTAAATTCACAGAAAAAACAAAGAAGTATGTGTTAACAGGTGAAAAATATTCCCTAAAAGAAATGGAAGATGTTTAAGCAAACAGAAGTAATGAAAATGTTATAAGCCTATCAAGCTGAGTATTACTTAGGTTGATACAATCATTGAAAAAAAAAAAGAACACCCAGTACAGTTGAACAGGAAAATTCCATACACACTTATTAGAGCAAGCTTATTTTAGAAAATTAATGTATCTACAAGTGCTCTTTGTTGCTATGAGCAACATTCTTCAACCACATTCTATGGCCTGAATCAGGTCATGATTACCTTCTGAACAGACTCTGCCATTCTAGAAAAGCACTTTTTCTTTCATTCTGAATTTCTAAGGCAACAGTTTTCATCTCCGGCAACTAAACATCTGGCTTCTGGGTTTGTTTTAAGGAGCAAGCAAAATGGGAAAAGAATGAATCATCACGAAGTAGGTCAAGTTAGCAATCTTTTCCTATTTCAAAAAAGTCAGAGCCTCCAAAAACTTTTCCTTGAGAAAGTGAGTAATTCAAAATGCACCGATAATTATACTCATATATCAGGGATTTTTGAGTATGTCTGGTGACCATTTACATCAGTCTCCCATGTTTGCTTTCTAAACTCTTACATATAAGCTGTTTAACCTTACAATTCCACAAAGTAAAAACACCTAGGAGGAAAAGGAGGGAAAATTTTAAAGTTTCACTGCTACCCTTTTGAGTTTTCCTATCACAAAGAGAAACAAATGTAAATTTTTTTGGTTCCTCTCTTTGATTATTAGAACAAATTCTTCCATTTATCCCTTTCCTATTTAATGACTCAACAGTTTTATTATGTATTATTCTGCTCTTCTGTTCACTTATACCCGCTTAAAGGTCTAAATACATAGTCATCACCACCATGACCGCTACTCCGACCCATCTTGAACTTACTGGATGCCATACACAATACAAGTGTCTTACGTCTTGAACATGTCTTTCAATCTCCCTTACAATGTATGGTATTATCACACCAATTTTACCAATAAGACATCTGAGACTCACTGGGATTAAGTCATTTGCCCCAGGTTGCATGATGAGCAAAACCAGAATTTGAACCACATTAACTTAATGAATCAAAAAATTTTCTCCTAAAAGAACCCTCACTATGACAGTGTTTCAAGACCCAAGACTTTAATTTTTGCTGCCTAACACCCCCTCACCCTACTCCCATCAATGGCTTCCCATTGCATTCATAGCTTTAAAATGAAAATCCTGAGTAGAGTTTCTGGGCTGGGCTTCTTTGGGCTCTCATTGCCTTGGCAGTACAATCCTGCACTGCTCTGCTCCTTCCTCTCTGAGACCAGAGACACTGAGCATCTCTGGATTCCTTTCATGCAAAGAGTTTCTTCTTGCTTCACGTCCTCACATACTCTGTTACCTGTGCCTGCAATACTCTTTCTCCTTACCCATCATTCAGGTTTCAGCTCACAAGCCATCTCCTCAAAAAAGTTTGCCCCGAGGTCAGCCTAAATTAGCTTCTTTTATTTGTATTTTTTAATAACTTTTTTTTTTTGAGTTAGGGTCTTGCTTTGTCACTCAGGCTGGAGTGCAGTGGTACAATCGTGGCTCACTGCAACTTCAACCTCCTGGGCTCAGGGAATCCTTCCACCTCAGCCTCCTGAGTAGCTGGGACTACAGGTGCACCCCATCACACGCAGCTCAGTTTTATTTTTTGTAGAGACAGGTCTCATGACGTTGCCCAGGTTGGTCCTGGGCTCCAGTGATCCTCCCGCCTTGGCCTCCCAAAGTGCTGGGATTACGGCATGAACCACCATGCCCAGCTAACTTCTTTTAAACTCTCCAGACACCTGGGACTTTTCACTAGCAGCCTTTATCTCATGGTGTAACTGCTCAATGTCTTTCCTTCCCTGGACTGTGAGCTCCTCTATGACAGAGACACACTTGATCTTGTTCAACCCTGCATCACCAATGCCTAGCAGAGGGACAGGGATGTGAATGAATATCAAGAAAAGTCCTCATGGACTGGCAAAAAGGAAGCCCTCTGATTGCTCCTCCAGCTCTGCCTGGCACTCTAAGGCATGTCTGAGTAAATGTCACCTGCACTGGAGCTTTCTTCCCTTACAAAACTGTTTTATCCAAAATGTAAAATAGAAAAAGTTTCATCTAAGCCAGGGATCCCCAACCCCCAGTCCATGGACTGGTACCAGTCTACGGCCTGTTAGAAGCCAGGCCACAAAGCAGGAAGTAAGCGGCTGGTGAAGCTTCATCTGTATTTACAGCCATTCCCCATTGCTGGCATTACTGCCTGAGCTCTGTCTCCTGTCCGATCAGTGAAGACATTAGATTCTCCTAGGAGTGTGAACCCTACTGTGAACTGCGCATGTGAGGGATCTAGGTTGCACGCTCCTTATGAGAATCTAATGCCTGATGATCTGAGGTGGGACTGAGGCAGTGATGTTAGCGCTGAGGAGAAGCTGCAAATACAGGTTAAGATTAGCAGTAAAATGAATGCACAGGGACCATAATAAATCAGTTGCTTGAAGACTCCTACCAAAACCCTATTAGCGAGAGGCAATTGAGTTGATATACTTCGACTGTACAGCTGCCTTTGGTGGTAAGATTTAAGTTAGGTTCCAACACTTATTTTAGTTGGTGCGTGGCCCATCAATTATTTTATTTACCACTTCCATCTGCACCTCTTTTTATTGGTGAGTTGTATAATTATTTAATTACATATTACAATGTAATAATACTAGAGATAAAGTGCACAATAAATGTTATGTGCTTGAATCATCCCAGAACTATCTCCTAGTTTGTGCAAAAATTGCCTTCCATGAAACCAGTCCCTGATGCCAAAAAGGTTGGAGACCACTGGTCTAAGCCATATGTTTCCCTGTACTCCCTGGAACATTGCAATTTTAAATAATTTTAATGAATAAGATATAACTATACACAACTTGAATATAACAGAATTCATATATCCAAATTAGGAGTGCCTTTATAATACATCACTTTTTTTGTTGTTGAGTCTCACTCTGTCGCCGAGGCTGGAGTGTAATGGCATGATCAAGGTTCACCGCAGCCCTGACCTCCTAGACTCAGGTGATCCTTCCACCTCAGCCCCCCAATGTGTGTGCTGCCACAACCAGCTAATTTGTTGATTTATTTTGTAGAGACGAGGTCTTGCTATATTGTCCCGGCTCAAACTCTGGGCTCAAGCAATCTTCCCACCTTAGCCTCCCAAAGTGCTGGGATTATGGGTGTGAGCCACCACACTGAGTTGTCATCATTCTGGGGGCTGGGCAATGACTGCTGTGACACCATTACTGCTCTATACATTTCTAAGGCTCCTGCTTGGTAACTGCTTTCAAATCAATTTACTAAACAAACAAAAAAACCTGCCTCCTCACTTGATGGTGACAAGCCTTAGTTGGCACCGTCTGTTCCTTCTCTCCCTCACTCAGCTGAGCCCCCACCACTGAGCTTGGATGACATCCCACTCTACACAGAAGCTTTGGCCAGTCTGGCCTAGTAAAGATCAGCAGCAGAGAGGCCACGGTTCAGTATGCCACTGAAAGGGGATAGAGGAGACCCTCTGGAGAGCACACCAGGCCTGTGTGCTTCCCATAAGTTGGCCTTTCCAGTCCCCCATGGGAACTTCCAATTCACCACGTGGTGACCAGCCAGGCAACGGGAACTGCCTGCAGGGGGCACTGCTCATCATAGAAAGTTGGGTGAAGCCTCCAGGTTGTCATAAGGGACCAGATTTTAATCCTCTTTGCATCCTCCTTGCTAACAAGGGAGGGATCTCTTCACACCGCATAATATCACTACTGACTTCCCAATCTGGACCACGGTTCAAGCTTCCTCCTTCCCCTAAAAGGGCACTGCAAGCTTAGCTCTCCACTTCTCTGTGGTGAAGTACTAATATTCTTTCCTGTGAAAACCATTTCCCAAAGTACGTAATGAGAATTAAAAACAACCTTTTCCCACGCCAAACGTCTTCTACAAAAGGACACAGAATTAACCCCCAAAAGATGTTGAAACAGTTTTCTGGGATGTCATGCAATGCACGACTTTCAAATTCCCTTGCGAGGGATGTCAGTTTACACTAATCCTTGTGGTCATATTAACCAACGTCTGGGTGCTGAGAACATGGGCCACAAGAAGGTCAGGGTCAAAGGAAGCAGTAGCAATCTCACTCAGGCTAGAATTCAAACAATGTATCCATTAGAGGCAGGTCTGGCTGCACAATTTGTAGGGCTGGATGCCAATTAAAACATGGGGCCCCTTGTTCCTAAATTATTAAGAATTTCAGAGCATTAAACCAAGTGCGGGCCCCAATGACTACTACTGAGACTATTGCCTGTGAAGTCAGACTGAGCAGAAGAACCAGTCAGCCATCCTCAAACTACCCAGTTGCACACTTTACATCCTTCATACTGTGACATTCATATGCTGTTGACATTGTAAACAACAATTTACAAAAACAAAACAGGCTAGGTGCAGTGGCTCAAGCCTGTAATCCCAGCACTTTGGGAGGCGGAGGCGAGAGGATTACCTGAGCCCACAGGTTTGAGACCAGCCTGGGCAACTTGGCGAGACCTCATCTCTACAATAAATCAAAAAACTAGCCAGGTGTGGTAGTGCGTGCCTGTAGTTTTGACTACTTGGAAGGCTGAGGTGGAAGGATCACCTGAACCTAGCAGGTTGACACTGGGGTGGCAGTGAGTGTGCCACTGCACTCCAGCCTAGGCAATGGAGTAAGACTCCAACTCAAGGCAAAATAAACAAAACAAAAAACATTTTTGCCTTCTGCTTTAATTTTTTTTTTTGAGTTAGGGTCTCACTCTGTCTCAACCTCGACCTCCTTGGCCTCCCAAATAGCTGGGACTATAGGCACACACCATCACATCTGGTGAATTTTTTTATTTTTTTGTAGAGACAAGGTCTCGCTATGTTGTCCTGGGCTCAAGCAATCTTCCCACTTCGGTCTCTCAAAGTTTTGGGGTTACAGGTATGAACCTCACATCTGGCCATACTTTTAAAATCAAACTAAAACATGTCCATAGTTTTAATAATCAGATGGTACTAAAAGGCTTATAATTTGAAGAATAAAAACAGAAGCCCCTGCCCCATACCTCCCAACCTGAGTCCTGCTGCCTAGAGGTGAATATTTTTAATTCTTTGAGTAGTTTCTTGGATATCTGCCTCTATGTTTCTAAAAACGAATGGCACATATCTCATTTATTGATTTTCTGTTATGTAGGAGACTTATTATACAGCCTACACTCACACTCTCCCTCCCCAGTTCTCCCAGTTTGGTCTATCACAGTTTGGTGATTATAATCAAAATTCAGTGTTTCTATTGTACAGTTCACAATGAAGCCAAATGGAGCATATATTCTTTCCTTTATAATGTTTTAACTTCTACCTCTCTCCCCAGTACCAGCTTTACTTGTACAGTTGCTTTGTTGTTGCTGCTGCTTTTTTGAGCCACCCCAGTGTCAACCTGCTGGGCTCCAGGGATCCTTCCACCTCAGCCTTTCAAGTAGCTGGAACTACAGGCATGCGTGCTATCACACTTGGCTAATTTTTTATTTATTGTAGAAATGAGGTCTCGCCAATTTGCCCAAGTTGGTCTCAAAAATTAGCCAGGTGTGATGGCACACACCTGGTAGTCCCAACGACTTGGAAGGCTGAAGTGGAAGGATCATTTAAGCCCAATAGTTCAAGGTTTCAGTGAGCTATGACTGCAACACTGCACTCCAGCCCAAGGGACAGAGCAAGACCCTTTCTCTTAAAAAAAAAAAGAAGAGATCCTGATGATCACCTCCATGGATTCCTTTTCTGGAACACTTCTTACTCAAATGTTGGACCTCATGGAGACATTTTCTAATTCAGTATTTTCCTAACTTCTCCTCTCCTTATGAAAATTTTGACTTTCTGGGAAAGTTCCTTCTCTTTAGCTATGCAACCATTCCACTAAATTTCTTTATTTCTATAATATTTTTAGTTTCCAAAAGAGTGTGCTTGTGCCAACTGCTTTTTTCTTTTTTTTTTTTTTTTTGAGTTGGAGTCTCACTCTGTCGCCCAGACTGGAGTGTAGTGGCCGCTCCCGGCCACCGCAGCCTTGACCTGCTGGGCTCCGGTGATCCTTCCGCCTCAGTCTTCCAAGTAGCTGGGACTACAGGCACGCGCTACCACACCCGGCTGATTTTTTGATTTATCGTAGAGATGAGCTCTCGCCAAGTTGCCCAGGTGGGTCTCGAACCTGCGGGCTCAGGCAATCCACTCTGCCTCAGCCTCCCAAAGGTGCGGGATTACAGGCTGAGCCACCGAGCCGGGCTCAGCTGCTATCTGTGAGAATTTTCTCATTTTTAAAAGAGTATTAAGTAGGAGAATATCTCCACCTAACTGGAAAGGCAGAAGAGTATTTCTGTTTAAACTCTGAGTCAAAGGGATAAGGCGGGGTTGAACTTGAACACAGGTGTTTAATATTTGTTCTCTCCCAAGACCTAGGAAAATGAAGTGAACTGGGCTCAACTGCTTCTTAAAGAAAAAATTCTGTTTTTTTTTTTTTTTAAATGAACATCTTCTATTCTCTGATCTCCTTCAAGCTATAAAGGCACTTTTCTTCTGATTTCTGGATGGTATTTCTTCCAAGATTTTTCTTTTCTGGTGTGTAGTTTTGCCCCTATCTTACAAGTCTGATGCTCCTTGGTTGCCAGCTCTCTTTGAAAAGGAAGGTACTAAAACTCAGGTGGGAAGCTGTGGATGCATGGAAGGGGCCTGTTGACTAGTTAATTTTACTGTAGGGTGATCAGCTGGTGAGCCTACAATTTCATTAGGAAATTTGGGTCTATAAATCCTTTTTGGGGGGGGAGGAGGAGGTCATTTAAAAAAAAAAAAAAAGCCTCCAGCCTGTAGGAATTATGCCTGGCCAGGAAACACCCCACCTGAGTGGGTTTGGGGGCTTACAGCGGGGGTTGTGACTTCTACAGAACTCCTGTTTCTAGTGGCATGTCAACCTCACTATGGCTCCATTCTGCCGAAAAATCTAGATCATGGTTAAAATTTCCATAACTAATCCCAAATCTGTTAGTAGCTTTCATTTTCCGCCATTTCCTCTTCCCTCCTGTTTGTTTTTAAGGGTCTATACGTTATTTGTCCCTTCACTTCATTTTCCTAGGTCTTGGGAGAGAACAAATATTAAACACCTGTGTTCAAGCTCAACCCCGCCGTATCCCTTTGACTCAGACTTTAAACAGAAATACTCTTCTGCCTTTCCAGTTAGGTGGAGATATTCTCCTACTTAATACTCTTTAAAAAATGCGAAAATTCTCACAGATAGCAGATCTTTTACTTTCATCTCATTGTTAGATTTTGCCATGCAACTGAATGCAAACAAACCATGGTCTCGTCAAGTCTCAGGCAGGTGGGTTTTTCTTTCCTCCCTGTCACCCTGTCCCACACAGGGACATGTCCATATGTAGATGATCTGCTTCTGGGATCAACTACATATAATCCTGAAATTTTGGACTGACTCCTTACCTCCCAGTTGCCACAAAGCCACATACACCTGGCCAGCTTCCTCATTCACCTTCCTTTGGCATGAGCCTAAAGATGTTGACTATTTTTTTTTTTTTAGTTGGAGTCCCACTCCATCGCCCAGGCTGGAGTGCAGTAGCACGCTCACAGCCACCCCAGTGATCACCTGCTGGGCTCAGGCGATCCTTCTGCCTCAGTCTTCCAAGTAGCCAGAACTACAGGCGCGTGCTACCACACCCAGCAAATTTTTTGATTTATTATAGAGATGAGGGCTCACTGAGTTGCCCAGGCTGGTCTTGAACCCGTGGACTCAGGCAATCCCCTCACCTCGGCTTCCCAAAGTGCTGGGATCACAGGCTTGAGCCACCGTGCTCAGCTGTTGCTGGCTATTTTTAATGTTAAAGCCAGGCAAGCATGGTGAGGAAGGCAAATCTGTTGCAAATAATAATGATAATGATAGTAATAATAATTTTTTAAATATCCAAAATAAAATAAAAATGTTTTGGGATATTTGTTTCATGTCAATGAAATTAAGAATGAACTGAAATATTGCTTCTGAGCAACTGGATCTTATTAAGTTATGATTAACCACAAATTCATCTGGTGCACAGGCAAACACTCTCAAGCTTTGACTTTTAGACAGAAAAAAATTAGTTTCAAACAAAAGTGTTTGGAAATTTAGCATTCCTTCCCTCTCCTGTAAAAATGGAATTAAGACATTCTAAAAAAGATTTTACATGAGTGTTTTATAATTTCCCAATATCCTATTTAAGCCAATTATTTTAGAAAAATTTGTAAACTGTGTATTTCTGTTTCCTAGTAGAGTTTTTAAGATGTACACTGTTGACCTCATATAAGATCAATATCAAGGCCAGGTATGGTGGCTCGCGCCTATGATCCCAGCACTTTGGGAGGTCAAGTGAGAGGATTGCCCAAGCCCAGGGGTTTGCGACCAGCCAGGGCAACTTGGTGAGACCTCATCTCTACAATAAATCAAAAAATTAACTGGGCGTGGTGGTGTGCACCTGTAGCCCCAGCTACCTAGAAGGCTGTGGCGGAATGATTGCCTGAACCCAGCAGGTTGAGGCTGCGGTGGCTGTAAATATGCCACTGCACTCCAGCTTGGGCACAGAGTAAGACTCTCACTCAAAAAAAAAAAAAGAAAAAAAATTCAACATCAAGAGGTTAAACTGACAAGTAAAAAATGAAATGAAATTTCTCTCCTCTGAATGTATTCATTCTTTCAATGTACCAGGTTAGTAATTAAAATGTTGAGTACAATGCATATTGTTATATCAGCATATATTTTCATTTTTAATGTAATCATCCATGTGAATTGCTTAAGAATGATGACTTTCAAGCAATGTTACAAAAATAAAAGCTTATAAACCATTTCTGCCACCCTCAATAGCAACTAGAAACTAGCACAGCTGGTCTGACAAGAAGGGTGAGAAGGCAGAAAACAGAAGACTAATGATGAGACACAGAAGTCCTCAATGTTTGAGACATGAGCTCCTCACTGTCTCCCACACTAGAGGCTAGTTCTAGCCCCGAGAATTCTGACTCTGGAATACAGTCTCTCCTTCACTCATCTTTCCCATCAGTCTTCACCATTCACAGTTCTTTCCTATTCCTGTACATTTGTCCTACAGTACCTAAAGGATGTATGTCTCTGGAACAAATCATTTTCTAGAAAAAGAATTTTTCTTGTCTTTTGTAAAGACCTCCTAAAGACTTACCCTGGGTTAATGATCTAACTCCTATTATATTCCTATATTAGATGTACTTTAACTACAAATAATACATTCCCTTAGTTGTCAAACATACTACGAGGGGGGGGCAAAAAATAAAGTTTATTTGTAAAAACCTGTGTATTTATTCTTACATGTTTAAACTTCAGCCACCTTCAATGTACTCTCTGTTTGATGCAATATGTCTATCGACAAGCTTTTTCCACTGCTTAAAACAATTTCTGAACTCACCAATTTGGATGTCTGTTAGTGCCTTTGCCATTTTTTGTTTCACCTATTCCACATCAGCAAAACATTTCCCTTGGAGGACTTTCTTCATTTGGGGGAAACAAGTCACTCGGGGTGAGATCAGGTTAATAGGGAGGGTGGGGCATGAGGTCACACCATTTTTGATCAAAAACTGCTAAACACTCAGCGCAGTGTGGGCAGGTGCACTCATATATTACCCATCACGAAATGAGCAAATGCCTTGAAAGACTCTCCAAAAAAATATTTCACTGGAGCCAAATGCAGCTTCTCCTAACAATGCTAGCTGGTGCACTGATGCCAAGGGTTACCTAAAACACTAACCTAGCAGATGAAACCTGTACCACAGGGGGTCCACCCTCCAACTGATAATTCCAGTTTTTGGGGGGTCTCACTCGTATGTAGCTAGTCAATAACAGACAACTGAAATCTGTGATTTTTCTCAGTTTTCTATACATATTAGTTTTAAGGGCAAATTACAGAAAAGAGAGAAAGAAACTGGGAACCATGAAGACCTCAATTATAAAACGACTAAAAGAGACAAAATTTATATGGTTTAACTAAATGGTGACTAAGCTAATGCTCATTGGGATAAAACTCTTAACATTGTGCAGGAATCAGAGATGACCTAACCCTCTATTTATGCTTCAACCTGCCCTTCCAGTTTCAGCTTCAAAAGAAAAAATTTCTGGAAGGCTGAGGTGGAAGGATTGCCTGAGTCTGGGAGGTTGAGGCTGTGATATCTAGGACTGTGCCACTGCACTCCGGACTGGGCAACAGAGTGGGGCTTTGACTCAAAACAAAACAAAAGAACAAATTTCAAGATATTTTACTGTCAAAACAAGAGGTGGATACTAATGAGGAAAGATGTTTATCAGCCATGGTTGCCTTTTAAAAATAGTCATATCCCACAAGTTATGTACCTAACCATTTAAGTATCTTTTTGCAAAACCATATTCGCATCTATGTTGAATCATTTTATACCAACTAGCTAAGATTGCTCTTCCAAGGAATCCTATGGCAAAGCTGTCAAGTGTATAATAATTTATATACCCATACATCTGTTTATTCATTCATCAAGTTTGATTAAATTCAGGAAAACTAAAACTGTAGCTTGTAAGTATTCAGTTATATCAATCAGTTTTATAAAAGGTTATGTTTTGGATTCAAATTGATGGACCTATCTTAACAAAAACAGAAATATTTCTGAAAAACTTGATATACCACAATATCCCTAGTGATTATTACAAAAGTATACCTATGTTTCTTATGAAAAAAATATTTTCCTGTCTCAAGGCAAAAAAAAAAAAAAAATCTTACTTAAGAACACAGTATACCTTTAAAACACCAATATTTTAAGGAAGTCAAAACTACTATCTAGCCATTAACTGTAATCCACCGCTCCACTCATTTATAAAGGTAAATATTACTTTTTGGACATTGCTTTGCCACTGTTTTTTAATACATGAATATGGTCTCATAATTGTACAGTTAACTAGCCTGCTTAAATTACCAGTCATCATCTATAAGTTATTTATAGTAGGTAAAACTGAAATAAATAAAATTTCTTTATAGCATCTCCCTGATTCAGTAAGATTTTTGTATCTTGGTGAAGAGTCTCTCTTGACCCAGGCACTGAAGGCTTAGGTCTCTGTCTTCATCCCTAACAAATAAGGTTTTAGTGAAAGATCTGAAAATTCTGCAAATTTTCAAAAGCAAATATTAGAAAAGGCTTAATGAATTGAATCAATCTCCTCTCTCCTCATTCCAGGAACACTGGAACATTCTGAACTTTCAAAAGAGACAAAGCCTTCTGGTTTGTGGATTTGTAGTCATCAACATGTAGAAGAGAGGGTTATTTTGAAGAGGGTCAAGGTGATCTTCCTGGAACCTCTTGAAATACCAAAGGAGAAGCCTTTGCCGGACTTGACTTAAAGGCTTATTTTGGTCAAGGTTAAAATTTCAATACCTCACTTCTATAAGTATTCACTCTTGCTCTCACCCCACCTCTCTGTCTCTGTCTCTGTTTCTGTCTCTCTAACTCACACATATATACACACTGTAACACAGAAACAGTAAGTATAACAAAAAAACAAAATCTAAAAGCAAGAGCCATATTCATTGTTATAAAAGTCTGGTGTGCTAGTGTTAACTAAGCACTTTATTTCTAGTGAATACGTTAATGTTAGTAAAATATATTTATAAAATCCTCTAATCTAGCTTGTAGCACTGAAAACAGAAAAACACTTTATACACCTAAGGCACAAGTTAGCAGTAGTAGAAAATGTGGGAAGAAGTACACCATGAGATGAAGACAATGGAATCAAAGTTTTAAAATATGAGAATGTACCACGTGCCAGGCACACACAAAATCAAACCCTTTACATAAATTATCTCAAGACTCTTCAATATATTTTTTAAAATAAAAGGAGGAAACTCATCTTCAGAGTGTTGCTTTAATGAAATCACAGAGAGGTAAGTAGCAAAGCAAAAACTCAAACCCAAGACGGCTCAAAACCTGCGCTCTTAGCCAGCTACAGGATTTTCTTTAAGTAGGCAAAGGACAGTGACATGAAACTGTCTTCACCTCTAGCCTTCAAGAAGAACATTGGTTTAGAACAATAATATAAAATATAACCAGAAACCTTTATATATGTGGAATTAATTTGATTTTTTATTGGGAAACAATAAACATCATTCTTATTGTCTTTAATGTTGATGTTCTATTCTGGCAATTATAAATATTTTAGTTTATTCAACAGAACAACAACAACAACAAAAAAACCAGCCATTCACATCATGAAATACTGTCCACACCCACTCCACACCCACAGTTACTAAAGCAGTAGAAACTATCTTCATTTCAAATAGTCTGTTCACTATACAAGTATATCATGGAGATCTCTTATAAATCCAATACTTACGGGCCCAAAATCTCACTTTAAGTAGTATAAAAATATAGATGCCATAAGTGCATGTCCTTCTTATGCCATGATGGACAAATGGGAAGCAGAAAAAAGAAGGCAGGGTTAACCCAAACTCCAAGGATGGTGACAATGTACTTCCCAACTTGTTCCCATTCCCACTGGTATCCTCTTTCAGAATTTCCCCACTTCACACTTGATTGCTTTCTGGCTATCTCCCACTCCTGCCACCAGCACCTCCTCAAAAGGGACTGATCCTAACTCCCTCAGGCTCACCTTGGAATGAAAGCAACATCATTAAAATAATGCAGAAAGAAGTATGAGGCCTTCTTTTTTTTTCATTATGAGTTACATCTCTGGAAGTAATGTTTTTGAGAAGTAAGTTAAGTGAGGAATTCCACTGTTAGGGGAGGATTTATGAGGTGGAGGAGAATTTTCCCAACTCTTTTAAATAATATTAATGTTGCTTAAAGTCCTTAGTAACTCATGAAAGGCCCTCCAGATCTGATTGCTGTTTACCAATTCAGTTCCATCTCTCTATTTTCTCTCTTTTAACTGAGCGTACCAGTAGTTTCAAATGTACAATTTCATTTCATTGAAATGTACTGCTACCTCTCACTGTCACACTCCTCTCCTCCCCTAAACCCACCCTGCCCACCGAACATATCGTGGGACCCAGCAGAACGTCACTTTGTATTTCTCCCAAGTCTACCTAGTTCAGCTAGGAGCCCTTTCTAAATGGTCCTATAACACTACTTCCCTCACTTAGAGTCTATAATACTGAGTGATCTTTCACAGAAACAAAGAACTGAGTATCACATGCCCTCACTCATAAGTGGACCTTGAACAACTATCCTAATACCATAAGAAAAGAAATGACAGTAGTGGGAAACTGCAGGGGCAGGGAGGTGGGAAC
>CAUYQG010018759.1:0-10551 GCA_963574415.1 Tarsius wallacei
ATGATGAGATTAACTTTTCCAAAAGGCAATTACATCTGCTTGCACCCAAATGAATTTCTGATTTGTGACATATGGTCTAATAGAAAAAACTCCCTAAAATGCTCCAATAAACCCTGGTCTCCATACTTAAGAGAAGTAGGGCAGTCAGCATATTGCTAATTATAGAAAGCAACCACTAATAATTAGAATTTGCACCTGAATAAAGAAATCTTGATATAAAATGTTTAATAATTCCATATTTTTAAAGTTAATTTTGTTTTTCAAGGTTGGGTCTCGCTCTGTCACCTAGGCTGGAATACAGTGGCATACACAATCATAACTCACTGTAGCCTCAAACTCCTGGACTCAAGTGATACTCCTGCCTCAGCCTCCCAAGTAGCTGAAACTATAGGCATGTGCCATTACACCCACCTAATTTATTCTATTTGTTTGTTTGTTTGTACAGACAGGGTCTCACTATGTTCCCCACGCTGGTCTAGAGCTTCTGGTCTCGAGCAATCCTCCCACTCCAACCTCCCAAAGTGCTGGAATTACAGATGTGAGACACTGCATCCAGACTGATAATTTCATCTTTTAAATAACACAATCTTGTCCAATTGTGCTGATATTTTTAAAGGTGATCTAAAAGCTGGCATTTATTAAGCATTGTCTATAGGTTAATCTCTGTGCTGGGTACTTTATATATGCTCTACTAAGCAACTATATTTGCCAAGGGAAGATATAATGAAAATAATGTCTAAGTTAACACATGTTTACTATATTTCCCAAAACATAAATGCTTAGCTAAAGTTAAACAAAGTTATATTGGTCAATTAAAATCAACAGGGAATTTATACATGATATCCACAATCTAACAAATTCAAAACAAGACAAGTGATTACTACAAAATATCAATTTGGGTTTTCCATTTAATTGTTTTCATACTGAACCTATTTCTTGGCCCAACAATTTATCTCGTGACTCTTAAAATCACATTAGAATTTGCCAGGCTCAATTAAACTGTTTAGTTCATTATCAAGCATAAATAACTTTCAAATGCTACAAGCTTCTGATTGTCTTCAGTCAAAATGAGATGATAATAATTAGCTTTTGAGAACAATAATATACGAGTCTAAGATTAAGCAAATCCACACTGTTGGTGGCTAAATTTACCTAGCTTCTACTACAAGAACATTTCTAGTTCTCTAAAAATCAACCCAACCAGAAACCCTAAAGTTACTGAAGAAAAAGGCAGAAGCACAAATCATCTATTACTATTTACTACTTCCAATTTACGTCTTCACTCAAAAAATTAAATGGGTTTGATTGAACTTCTTTCTGACATAGCAAATATTGGTGGTTTAAAGTATAAGCAATACTTTAAGAGATCATGTAATGAACAAACAAGTGGATACGGCATATACAGACAGAACAATCTTACCTCCCCTTAGTTTTACACTGCACACAAACCTTATGGTAAAAATTAACCTTCTTGGAAGTTCAACAAATCTAATTAGAAGAGACATCAGGCAGATTATACCTCAGAAAGCAGCACAGGCTATTCTAGAGTCTTTGAAACAGAGCTCTGTAGCCTCCTTATATATTTTAGCCTGCTGTGTAAAGGAAAAGCAATAACTAGATGATGTTTCAAAGTGGTTCTGAGTTTCTGTGGCAAGTTGTGGTATATTTTCTCATCTTATCTTTTTATATTTACTATTGAGAAGACGATCTAATACACAGGACCCATTCATTGTTTTTGGCCCTGAATGTGTAAAACAGTCTACACCATCAGACTTTACCCAGAGTTTCCTTGGTAAAAAATATTTACAAATGCTAGAGAACTGACTAGTTCATTTGTAATCCTTTTTATTTTCTTTTCAGCATGTAGGCCAGGAAAGAGGAGAAGAAAGATACTCTGCACTCACCTTAGATTACAACTAAAGAATCTTAAATAAAAAGTCATCCAGGTTAAGCCTTTCCCCAGGAAGAAATTCCTTTTCAACATCAGTGCTTAACCAGCCAGTCCTAAAGTTCTCACTGCTGAGGAACACATCACTTCACAAAAGAGTTCATGCTCATTTTAGACAGTTATAATTTTTTTTTTTTTTGAGTCACAGTCTCACTCTGTCGCCCAGGCTGAAGTGTAGTGGTATGCTCATGGTCACCCCAGCGTCAACCTGCGGGGTTCAGGCGGTCCTTCCACCTCAGCCTTCTAAGTAGCCAGAACTACAAACATACACTACCATGCCTACCTAATTTTTTTATTTATTGTAGAGATGAGGTCTCGCCAAGATGCCCACGCTGGTCTCAAACCCATGGGCTCAGTCAATCCTCTCACCTTGGCTTCTCAAAGTGCTGGGATTACAGGTTTGAGCCACTGCGCCTGGCTAAAAGTAATAAATTTTCTGAAGTTCTTCCTTACTGTGAGTTGAAATCCCATCACTTCTTACCCCAGTTCTATGCTTTGCAGCTATACAAAACAAGCCTCTTCCAAATCCACGTCTTCCTCCTTTAAGTATTTGAAGGCGACTTTTATGTCTCTACTTATATTTCAATTAATTCTCATATGACATAGTTTCCAGATGTTGAAAAAAAGTTTGACTTGAAAATTTTCATAAGTGGAATATAAACAAAAGATCTGAGGACTCAATTATTTTTCATTTATTTGCACCTCTAGCTGACATAATTGGAGGGACTGTCTAGAACCCATGGTCCATCCAGAGTTGTAATCTGCCAGCTCCCCTTCTTCCAATAGATCACTCACATACACACACACACACACACACACACACACACACACACACACACACAGCAGTCATGGAGGTGGTTCTGTGATATAAGGTGGGTCAAAGAACCTCAACTCTCTTCCTGGACACAATAAATGGCTGAAAGAATAGTCACAAGTTCCAAGATGGACTTGTTAAAGTCATTCCCCAAGATTTTGAGCTAGAACTTGGAGAAGGCCTGCTTTGTTCCTCTTGGCTTGTGAAAATATTAGATGTGAAGAACATTTACCCATCTCATGGAACGAGCCAATTTGATAAAATGAGACCAATAAAAAGGAAAGACTGCAAATCTCCAGTTCCAATCATTTCTGAAATCATCTCTACCCTACCTTTCCTGGAATGTGGTTGTATAAGTCAATAATTTCTTCTTGCTGAAATAATTTTGAGTTGGGTTTGTAACACTTGTAACACAGAGGGTCCTATTTAATGCATTATCTACAGGGTTCCAACTATTTCAACAGAACCAATGGAACTTGGATCATAAAAGAGAAGCACTGCCATCCCATCCTACAAAAGGATAAGAATAGAATAGCTTTCCATCATTATTTAAGAATGTGAGTGATACCCACTTACCAAAGAGTAAGATCAATCTTCCCTAGCAGCCTAGGCTACAAAGGGCTGGCAATGTTCAAAACACTACTTCTAGAACTATCATAGGGCATGGTACATAGTAAGTAGGTGCTTAAGACACTCTCCATTAAACTTTTCATAGTAAACAGAAGACAAAGTAAGCAAAACATTGAATACAAGTTATGAAAATGAGGACATGAATTTGATGAGGAAATTTTAGGTATGTCATTTCACCTTTTTAGGATTGGATTACCCACTAAAATTGTGGGGCTAGATTATCTCTTCAGTCTTTTTTTAGCCATAAAATTTGACGATTCTACACACTATCACGTATGGTAAAAAGGAGTCTTCTAGAGCTCTGGACACATAAAGGTTCAAACAGTAATTAAGAAGAAAGCATGAAAATAATGAGAAAGAATAACCCACCAAAGAAGTAACTGGGGGAAAAAAAGCAACACAAAATAAAGGGAAGAAATCATCAACAACATAGTAAAAGAGGTCACGTAGGTGTGCCATCTTCCTATTTGCTTCCTATCATATTCTAACCAATTACCTCTGTGCCGGATTCAGCTGAGCCTTGCCCCTTCATCACCTATATAATTCTTATGATGGTTCCTTCAACTTTGCCATGCATTTCTGTTCAGTGTTGGCTTCCCACTTCTGCCTTTGGTCCTGGATGTTCCTGCTTATTCTCTCACCATCCCAGTTAGTTTTTCTTGTTGCCAATAGAATGTACATCTAATTATACGATGCATCCCATCCTGCCTCCTGCAATGACTGATGTCTAAACGTCCATGGTTTCAGGTATTGTTTAAGTTGGAACTTAGGATTCTCAAGGATTAATAAAATGGTATCTCTATAAAGTAACCCGTTTACATTGAACTACTCAAAGAAACTGACATCAGATATTTTGTGAAAGAAAGCTATAATTATATAAAATATTATTATATAATTATAATTAATAACTGATATTGCAGTATTACTATATACACATATTAAGCACCATATACCAGCATAGTATACTATGGTGTGCATATATACCATGCTAAGCATTTTACACACATTGGCTCATTCAGTTCTCACAACACCCCAAGATGGCCATACTAATTATTATCTATACTTTAAAAGTGAAGAATCTGAGACCCAGAAAGAGTAACTTACTCCTGGTTATACGGTTAGTAAGTACAAGAGCCATATTCACCTGACTCCAGAATCCTTGTTCGTACCTCGTATGTGATCCACAAAGACATTGATCCCTGAGAAAAATGAGGAGCCAGTGTTTTGGGGAGACCAAAGCAGAGAGACTAGGAAAATAAAATCAACAGAATCTACTTATCAATTTTGCTTAGAGTCAGCCGTATTTCAAGTAGAACCTTGTTCCCATTATGTAGCAATAGATTATCTGCCATTTTGCATTGTGAAAATGTACCCTCCATTATCCAGGCTAATCTAGTTGACTGTAGAATGCTGTACACAGACATTACAATGACAGACAACTAATTCAATCTTCTCTGCTAGGAAGATGCTACTGCTAACATCTCTTCAACTTTTCCCTATAGCTTTTGATGCAGGGCACTTTCAATACACCACAACTATTCCATCCTGCAGTATCTAGAGGGGAAAAAAAAGTAATTGAAAATTACAGGGAGAGAGAGGGTGAGAAGGAAAAAATATTATAATGTGTGGTACAAACAAAATATTACCACAAAAAAATTATTTTTAAAAGAAAAGAAAACCAGTACAGGGTGATTAATTATCTGATAATTTGTGATTCAGGGAAAAATGAATGTTTATGATGCATTGCTAAACAACAAAAAAAAATCTGATCATGCTAGAAAGCATATGTTTAAATAGCCACAGTGGAATTCTCCTATGCCACAGAGTAGAGAGGTATTAAGTATTTCCTATAGAAGAGACCATACTGATTATCATCTATGCAGGGTCTGTAGCAGTAGCATCATTTCATCAATAAGCAAAACTCTAATCATGTTTAGATTCCACATCTTCCTCTAATTTCTCCAAAATCTTCATCTATTCACTAAGACTTGTATGTACATTGGCTAAAAAACAATAATAATGCCAGCCCCTACCAAAGAGTAATTCAATATTTCTATGTGACAATTAATTAAAGCTTCCATTCCAGTTTTAGTGAAATGGAATCTGGGAAGCAGACTAGTAAACTCTTTGGGGTCAATCAGGAATTAATCTAAAGAGTACAACACACACAAAGAGTACAACATTGAATAAAATAGAAGAGATTGTCTCTCACTGAAGTAACTGTATTATGTTAGGAAGTTTGGAAGTAATGCTTAACTGGAAAACTGTTTTAAGCTAAAACAGAGCGGCAGGATCTAAAGTAATCCACTATTAAAATATTTAAAAGTACACAATTATTAAAATAAAATAAGGAAAAGAGCGAATGCTGTCATTCCAAGTCCAACCAGTTTCTTATACCAATTTGCAGCAAACAGGGAAAGAATCAGGGAGGAAAGTATTTGAAAAACTGCCAGAGTTAAAAAAAAAAAAATCCCATAATGAACTTTTGCTCATTCTTGGAGAAATGAAGTCAAATTAGACGCTTCAGTGGTGGTGAATTCCAGAATCTGGATAGCTTCCTGTAAATGAAGCTTTTCCATAATGTCAAATGCAAAAGCTATCTGATATCAACATATTGAGCTTGAACTTTTAAATTCCTATTTCCTTACACCAAATTGTTTGAAACCTTTAAGATAAAAACTTCAATAAACTAGTGTTCCAAGCTTTTAGTATTTCAGTCCCCTGAGCAAGCATGTCAGATTAATCTTCAAATTGCAATGGGCAGAAAGAACATTCAACCAAATTCTCAAGCCCATGCCTCTCTCAAAGGATGTTAATAATGTAAGCAGTTTCAGTGGCTATTAAGATTTCTAACTTTCCTAATCTCCACTGTATTACTATTTTTTAAAAGGGAAGGAGGGAGAAGGAGAAAGTCATTCCATTCTGAAAGCAAGGGATCTCTTTTTTGTTTTGTTTTTTTTTAATCTTTCGACATCCACTTCACACCCAGCACACCACCAGGCACACAGTAGGCATTTAACAAATACTTTTGGAATAAGTTAATGGAATGGCCTAGAGGAAGAGTGGAAATCTTGCATGAGTGCCAATCCTGGCACTGCTAGCAACAAAAACTATCTCCAGAACTAGGGTTCTCGAGGTGAAGCAGGCATTTGCACGTGTATCTTCAAAGTGGCACCAAGAGAATTGCTTGTTTCCTGAGCTGTCGAGCAGCCTCCCAAGAGCCACTTATGGAGCGATTATACGCGTCCCTGGCTTCACCATGCCTGGAAAACGTATGCCCTGCCTCTCTACTTTGGGCTTCCACCATAAAACTTAAGCAGACCTCGCTGGTTTAACCCAGACCCCCGACGCCTGGTCATTCCCTGGGGCTTTTCGTGCGTCCGCTCCGAGGGAGGCCACCCCGTGGCGGGCGCCAGGCAGAACACACACGTCGGCTCCGGACACCTTTAAGGGTGAAAGGGTGGCGTGGAGTGGGGTGGAGTGGGGTGGGGTGGAGTGGGGTGGAGTGGCGGGAAGCCGTGGGGGCCGAGAGGTGAGCGAGTTCGAGACCCGGGCGCTCTCCAAAGACGTTTTGTCGCTCTCCCAAAGCCACAGCACCGACCGCCGGGGAACCGCCAGCGCGCGCCATGGGGCGCGGGGTCGCCCAGGGTCGGGACGGGGGCTGGGGGAGGGTCGGGGAGGGGGCCAGGAAGCGAGACGGGGCGTGGGACAGTACCTGGTGTGGCTGTGGTTGCGGGGACAGTCCTTCTTCTCCATGATGGCCGGCACGCAGTTGGTGAGCTCCGTCCAGTCCGCGTGCAGCCCGCAGCTCCAGCCGGTGGAGAAGCGGGAGAAGAGCCACGTCTCCTTCTTGCCGGGCCGGTGGCAGGTACACTTCTTCTGGCCGGCTTTGCAGCTGCAGGGCTGCTCCAGCCGGATGTTCTTCACCAGGTGCCGGCCGAACGTGGTGCCCCCGGTCTTCTGGATGTGCAGGAACACGATCACGTCGCGCCCTTTGATGTTGAAATCCACGAAGCGGGTCAGGTCCTTCAGGGTGAAGTTGAAGCGCGGCACGAACCGGGGCAGGGAGCCGTTCTCGGGAGCCTCGGGGTCCGGCTCTTCCTCCTCCGCCCCCTCCTCGTCCTCGTCCTCCGGGTCCCCGGGCTCCTCGTCCTCGTCCTCCGGCGCCGCGGGCCCCCGAGCGCCCTCGGGCGGCCCCGGGGGCGGCGGGGGCAGCTGGGGCCGCCGCTCCCGGTCCTCGGGCGGCGCCTGTGCCCGGCGGGCCGGAGCCGGGCCGGCCTCCCCCGCGCGCGGCTGCTCCCCGAAGTTGGCGCAGGAGCTGGTGCAGGAGGGGGACACGTACTGGTACATGATGACCACGAAGAGGAGAGTGAGCACGGGCGTCAGCAGCCACTTGTTGAACCTTTCATCCATGGTCCCGCTCTCAGGCCGGCAGGCGACGCGGCGGCGGCGGCGGCGCGGACGGGCGCCCGCTCGGAAGTTTCGGGGACTCCGGGGCGCGGCTCGGAGCCCGCCGCTCCTCCATGCCCCTGCCGCCGAGGCGTGCGGCTGGCTGGCGCCCCGCGGCCCTCGGGGCTGGCGGAGCCGGGGCCTGCGAGCCGAGCGGGGGAGGCGGGCGCCGGCGCGCGCGGCTGCGGCTGCGGCGGGGGGCGCCCGGCGCTCCCGGGGGCGCCCGGCGCGGCCCGCTCCCTGCTCCCGCCCGGCGCTCTCAGGGGGCGCGCGGCATCCCGCCGGCGGCGGGCGGGCGGGCGCTCAGGCGCTGCGGAGCGCGGTTCGGGTCCCGGACCTGCCCCGCGCAGCCGGGCAGCCGGGCAGCTGCGGCCGCGAGCGCGGGGGCTGCATGAGGCTCGCCAGGGCGCCGGCCAAGGGCGAAGGCGCGGCCCGGCCCCGCCGCCCCGGCCGGCCGCGGGCGCCGCGCCCCGCACGCGCGTCCGGCGCCTCTGCCGGCGGGTCGCGGGGCTCCGGAGCCGCGAGGGCGGACGGCGCCCGCCGCAAGTTTGCAGAGCGGCGCCCGCGGCGGCGGCGGGCGCGGCGCCTCTGCGGAGCCGCCGCTCCCGGCCGGTCGCGCCGCCGCTCCGGGTCTGTCCGCCCAGGCGCAGGCACGCAGGCACACTCGCACACACAGGCTGGCACCGCCACAACCCGCCAGCCGGTGCGACTGGAGCCCTGCTACCCGCAGCAAAAACCTGCCCTAGGTACGGAGCATGCGCCAAAGCCTTCCCCAGCCCCGGAGGAGTTTCCAGGGGAGGAGTCCGCTGCTCCGCGGGGCTCGGCGGAGGCAGCTGGGGGTGGGAATCCCTTCAGCCTGGAGCGCGGAGAGATGTGGCAGAAAGGCAGAGGTGGAGCGAGGAGAGGCCCCGGGAAAGCGTCGCGGGCGCTGATCCTCCTAATCGGCAGCTTCTCAGGCTGCCAGTGGCCGGCCTTAATTTGCAGGAATAACACCTGCACACTGCGGGGAAGACTCACCTAGAGCGGACTTCACACGGTCTAGCTGTTCCCTCCTCGGCAGGGAAACTGGCTCCAGACGGCTCTTAATGTCTGCCCAAGACATGCTAACTGGTGCTCAAGTTTTAGTCCAGTCCGTCCTTAACTACAAGCTCCAGACTGCTTTTAATGTCTGCCCAAGACCTGCTAACTGATGCTCAAGTTTTATTCCAGTGCGTCCTTAACTGCAAACTTGGTGTGTCCAACTATAAACTTTATTCAACCAGCATCCGTCCATCAACTAACCATTAAGAACCTACTGTCATTAAGAACCTACTGTGTACCAGGCACACTTTATTCTCTCAGCATCAAACCGTTGAGTTCACAACTGTGCCATCCTTAGAATATGAAAGGAAACTGGTGGTCGCTTCCTAAAATTCATTCTGCCAATATGCATTGAGCTCCTAAATGTTCAAGACTCACACCTTCCCTTCATTAGTGGAGCCCTAATTTGTGTGCAGTTGTTTTTGGAAACTTTATTTTTCAAACATCTAGATTTCGCATTTATTCCGGAACCAGGTCTTTGCTTCATAACACTTCTTTTTTTTTTTTTTTTTAAGATAAGGAATAGATGGTCCATCAAATCAGAGTAACTGCCCCACCACAATCCCTAGACCTGTCAGACGCATTTTCCACGTGGAGAGTGGCAGTGTGTTGAAGGTGGGGACAATGCCGTGTGATTCCCTGGAACAGGCCAATGTGTCCCTCCTGGCTACCCTAGCAGCTGCAGACCACCATACCTGGCACTCCACAGATAAGTTATTTCATAGTAGCCCACTTTCCCACCTGACTTCTTTATGAATCCATGTAGTACTCGATTCTTCCTGAGACACTCTGCCGATATTTTCCATTTGTCGGAGTGTCCTCTCTGCAGCTATCAGTTAAAATCCAAATCTCTCCGGGCTTGGTGGCTCAACCTGTAATCCCGCGCTTTGGGAGGCCGAGGTGAGTGGATTGCCTGAGCCCGCGGGTTCGAGACCAGCCTGGACAACTTGGCGAGACCTCATCTCTACAATAAATCAAAAAATCAGCCGGGCGTGGTAGCGCTCGCCTGTAGTTCTAGCTACTTGGAAGCCTGAGTGGAAGGATCGCCAGAACCCAGCAGGTCGAGGCTGCAGTGGCCAGCCGGGAGCGGCCACTGCACTCCAGCCTGGGTGACAGAGTGAGACTTCAACTCAAAAAGAAAAAAAAAAATCCAAATCTCTCTCAGGGATGTTAAAGCTTGCCCATGGAAAGTTATTTTTATTGTTCTAGACAGGTGGGATTCTTCTCAACAAAACTTCCCTCCTCTGCTTCCTTTCCTGTTTTCAACTCTATAAACAACCACAAATTGTGTCTTTCCTGATACGTAGGAGCCTATATTAGGAAGAAAGGTGTCGGGTGAGATGAATCAGCTTCTTTAAAGCTTATTTTATTCAATTTCTTTTTCTCTCACTTAAGTTTAAAATCCTATTAATGACATCACATTAAACTCCAAAGAAAGAAATTATGATCAAACAAAAACCTAATAAAATCCAACAGTTACTTCCTGAACACATCTGGTTAGCATTATGTATACACACACACACACACACACACTAAGGAATTGACTCATGTGATGGTGGAAGCTTGCTCAGTCCAAAATTTTCAGGATAGGCTGGCAGGCTGGATACAGGGAAGAGCTGCCATTCAAGTC
>CAUYQG010018760.1:0-62912 GCA_963574415.1 Tarsius wallacei
TGCACGCATAGAAGAATACTGTCCAGATCAAGGAAGGTAACAGTCCCACTGTACTCTGAGCTGGTCAGAAACATCTGGAGTACTGTGTCCAGGGCTGGGCGCCACATTTTCAGAGGGACATTGACAAACGAGTGTGTCCAGGATGGTGAGGGGTCTGAAAACCACATCATATAAGGAATGTTTGAGGGACTTGGCCACACTTAGCTTAGAGAATTCTCAAAGGGGACATGGATAACTCTATGGAAATATTGGAGGGCTCTCATGAGGACTGGAGGGAGGACCATTGTGGATGGGGTGGGGAGTCCAATTTTGCTTCCCATGAGGAAAGCCTTTCTCCCAGTGTGATTTGAAATGGCATGGGCTGTGGCTAGGCAGTGAGCTGGCCTAGAAGCAGGAGTGTGTGACAGGAAGCTGGCTGGCTCCCTGTTGGGGACGTGGAAGGGGGTGGTCCTTTTAAGGTGGAGCACTGGGTCAAATGACCTCTGAGAGCCCTTCCAAGACTAAGGGTCTATGTCACCATGTTCCTAAAAGCAGGGAGGCAGACATGACATTAGCTGGGGAGGGAAGGCCAAGCGGGGGGAGCAATCTGGCACCCCAGGCACTATGGGAGGAGCTTGGAAGCCAAGCTAAGAACACAAGGTTTGAAGTGGCTGCAACACCCCAGGAGGGTATAGACCTTATCAGAGCCACATTTGAGGAAGAGGACTTTGGTTGCTCAGGGATCAAAGGCGGTAGCAAGACTAGAAAGCCAACACAGAGGTAATAGTGCCTGGCCTCAGCTGGGGTGGAGAGAATGGAGGGTGAGGGGAGACCAGAGGACCCAGAAAGGAGACGTGGCTGCCCTGTTGGTGTGTGGAAGGGAGGAGGAGCGAGGGGAGGGAGGCAGTGTGTGGGCCTCAGGAAAGCTGGTGTCACCGACAGGTGAGGGGGATTGGAATGGGGTCGCTCATTTTAAGGGTGGAGAGAGATCAAAATTTGAATCTTACCTTAAGTTCCCTCTATACTGGCAGCTCCACCTGTGTATCCTCGTTCTGGGTCAGAGGACTGCAGGCAGAGCACAGGGCTGGCATTAGACCTTAGCAGGAGCAGGGAAGCAAAGGAATCCCCCAAGCTTACCCCCAATTCCTGCACATACCCTAGCCCTCTCAGACGGAGAGACCAGAACTGCCTAACTCTAGGGAAAAATCAGGAAAAAGCTGGTATGTTTAGGAAAGAAGAGAGGCCCTTCTTCCTCCTGACCCCCACGGAGTCCTGAGGCTCCACTGCTACAGAGAAAGTGGGAGAAACCCACCCCTCCCCATCTAGAGGGGAAAGAGACTCCAACCCAGGCCCCCGATGTCTCCAGAGCCCCACCCCAAGTTCTCACCTGCCCTCTGGCCGCTCCAAGGGAGAATCCATTGGCTGAGGCTCTTGATGGCTCTGGGGACAGGAAAGAGTAGCTCACTGAGGAGATGGGAGAGGTGGGGGGACAGTGACCCCAACCCAGACAGGGCTGCCCCAGGAATTAATGAGAGAGTTGCAGGAGTCCCTCCGGCTACCCAGAAGTGGGGCTAAGCCAGAGACCTGGGGGAGATGCATGAGGCCTCCCTGCTGATGGTACCCCTACCCCCCGCCACTCCCCTGAAGGGTGTCTCCCCCAGTCCTCACGGCCCAGGCTCTGCAGAGCTCCCAGTGTCCACCCCACCCTGATGCACACACTCTCCTCGCCATCTCCCTCCCAACTGGTTGTCATTTTGCTGTCAGCCCAAGAATATCCTCTCCCACTCCTTTCTGCTTGGTCCCCTTCCATTGACCTTATAGCTTGAACCTTCTCAAAGCAACCCTTGGTCACCACCTCCCATTCTCAGTGCGCAGTCAGCTCCTAACTCTCCACATCTGACGAACCGGGTTGAACTCGAGCTGGCTTCCAGCCTGCACCCCTGCCAGGCTCTGGCCCTGCCCTAAGAGATGCCCTCTTCTCCCTCCTGGGGATCTTCTTACCCGCCGCCTCCGTCTGTAGAACAGGAGGCCACCAACGGCCAGTAAGATCAGGATGATGCTGGGCACCAGCAGGCGGAAGGCAAACCCATGGAGCTGGAGGCTGGTGGACTCCTCGGGCCGCCTCTCAGGGCCTGCGTCAGCCAAAGGAACGGAGTTAGAACGGGCCAGGGGTCTGGCCGCCCCCTCGCTCGCTCGTCCTCTTTCCAGCTCTGCGGGGCTTCTCCGGTCCCTGGTGCTCCTCCTGCCCTCCAGCTCCCCAAGGGGCAGCACGCTGCCCCAGGAGTGGCTTTTAGGAAGCCTCGGCTGAGCGGAGAGGGTGAAGGGGTTGCCGAGGCCTTGGGGATGCAGCGACGAGGTCCTGGGAGAGCCTGACTCCTGGCGTTCTCTGGGCAAGGCGGATGCACGGTCTGTCTCCTCAGGAGTGTGATTCCAGGCATGGCCAATGGGCCTCACAGGGCCCGCCCTGGGCAACGGGGTGCCAATTACACCTGCCAGCCATTGGCCCTTTGCTGACGCAGGGAGTGAAGAAGATGCTGGGAGGAGGTCGCTGAGTCTGCTGGTCTCCGCCTGGACGCTGCCCTCTCCCGGCCTGGAGGGGGGATGCTCTGTCCCTTGGGGTACAGAACCTGCACTGGCCTCTCCAGAGGCCTCTTCTAGGGCCCAGTTAGTGCCCAGTGCAGAGTCCTCCATCCCGAGGATGGGCATCCCAACAGAGGGTCGAGGCTGCGGTGAGCCACCAGCTGTGCTGTCCTTGACACCTGGGGTCTCTGGCGGCTCAAGACTCTTGCAGGTGCTCCTGGGTGGTCGCTGCTTGGCACTGCCCAGGTCCACTGTGTGGAGGGGCTGCTCACTGGGCACAAGGGAACTTCCCTCTGTCCCCTCAGAGTCAGCCCAGGTCAAGCCAGCCATGGGGGCCATGGAGGGGGCGAGGGGCTGGTGAGGGGAGAGAGAGGCCGGGTCACTGCTAGGGGTGGCTTTGGGGTACAGGCAGTTGCAATCAGGCTTGGTCACCACATCTGAAAGAACCACAGAGAGAGGAGAGAGAGTACGGAGAAGAGATGGCGTCACCAGCCTCCAGCACAGCTTTCCCAGAAGGGCTCAAGAGGGGGGCATAAATCTGGGGGCCCCCTCATCTCCCAGCTCAGCCCTGAGGCTGAGAAGAGAACAGGACGGAGCAGATGCTCATGACACGGAAGATGCATGGACAGGGTCTCATGGGCAGAACACAAAGAGCAGGGTTCAGAGGCACACGCTGGGAGCCGGAGAGGGGGGCAGGGGAGGGGAGGCCGGAGGACAGCCCGTGCTGGGGTTCCAGCCTCCGATGAGCAGCAGCCAGGCCAGCAGGGTGAGCAGCGGCCTCCCAGACAAACGCAAGACACCCTCAAGCCTCAGAGACACCAGTTTCAAGCAGTCAGGAGCCACACAGCCACAGGCAGGGACAGGCTGGGGCTAGAAAATGACTAAGGCTTGAGGCCTTGGGACTGAAGCCACAAGACTGGACTTGGCCACTGGCAGGTTGCAGGGCTTCAGCCCTGCCTTGGGGAGCAAGGTTGATGGAGGAGGGTACACGTGGCACAGGATGCAGAGACGAGGACACGCAGGGTAAACATGTATGCAGCTGAGCCAGTACTGGGAGTTTGAATGATGCTCAGACTTCAAATCCAGCCTTGTCCCTTGAGGGGACACCCAAGGCATCCTGGGGACTTCTGGAGCCAGGGTGTCCTGGTGATTTGCAGCAGGGCTCCTGGAAGAGGGCTCTGACTCCCAGAGGGGTGTCTGCTCTCTCCACGGAACCCCCCATATGTCCAGCCAGCCTGCAGAGCCCGTGGGGAAAGCTTTCATAACTGCGGGACTCCCGAGGGGGCTCCCTTTCCACTTCCTAATCTCACAGACACCAGCGTGATCCTTCTTGATGCTTCCACATGCAGACACATGTGGGTGAGCATGCACACACATGTCAGAAAAGACATGTGCCCAGGACCAGAGGTACATGAAGCCACATATGTACACGGAACAAGCACGTCCACACACACAGCAACACAAGTAGCAGCTTGGCTGCCTCCCCAGGGTCCACCCCCCCAGCTCAGCATCTGGCCTCCCAAGCTCCTTCCTGGTCTCCCTCCCCCTGCCACCCACATGCTGGCCCCTTTCGGTGCTTACCTTGGTTGGAGCACTCAGCAAAGCTATTGTTGCAGTTCTTGCTGAAAACATTCCAGTCCTGGTCAAGGAGATTCCTTGTTTCATTAAAGACATTCTTGATCTTCTCCAGCAACTGGAGGGGTGTTTCATAGAAAGTTCGGACACAGGCCTGGAAGGAGAGAAGGGCCCCCTTTCGTGAGCAGGACCTTTGGCCCCATGTCTCTATCTCATTTGCCAAAGTCCCTCGGCCTTTCTCACATCTATCTTCTTTTTTAAAAAATTAAAAAAAAATTTTTTTTAGAGACAAGGTCTTGCCCTGTTGCCCAGGCTGGAATGCAGTAGCACAATCATGGCTCACCGCAGCCTCAACCTCCTGGGCTCAGGTGATCCTTCCATCTCAGCCTCCTGAGAAACTGGAACTACAAACACAGGCCATCAGTCCAGCTACTTTTTTCATATTTTGTAGAGTCGAGGTTTTACTATGTTGCCCAGGCTGGTCTTGAACTCTTGGGCTCAAGTGATCCTCCTACCTCAGTCTCCCAAAGTGCTGGGATGACAGGCACGAGCCACTGTGCCTGTTCTCGATTTTCTTTTTCCCTTGTGTTCCCCCTGCATCCCCCGGCTTGCAGCAGAATCAGTCCTCAGGTTATGAGATACGTCATTTATGCGTAGGCCCATTTACCTGGGAATCGTGCAAAGAACAAGAGAGAGGTGTTTCCTGGCCGAGTAGGACCTCGAGTCCAGCTGGGGCACTGGCACTGAACACATTGCTACAAGTGCAGAGAGTCTTTTGAAGAAGCACTGAGTGATCTGATGGTGTACGACACGGAGAACCAAATGAGGGTCTGGGGAGAAGTTCCCCAAGGAACCAACTAAAAGATGAGAGAGAGAGTTCACCAGGAAAGGGGGTGGGATTAGAGAGCTGTCCAGGTCGCAAGAACGGACCGTGCAAAGGTTCGGAGGCAGGAAAGAGCATGAAATGTCAAAAGACGAAAAGAAGGCTGGAGTGGCCACAGTACTGCCATCTAGGGGGGAGCATGGCAAGAGATGCCAATGGAGAGAGGTCAGCAAGGGCCAGGTCCTACAGGGTCTTGTGGGCCAAGTCAAGAACGTTTAGTTTTACCCATAGAGCAAAAGGAAACCATCTGAAGATTGTTGGGAAGGTGGGTGGTGGCACAACAGAACTTGAGTTTTAGAAAAATCATCTTGCTGTGGCATGGAGAATGGAATAGGACAGCCGCAGGGGACGTGGGTCCTTTGCTGGCATTGATGTGCCTTGGAGAGAGGGCAGAGAGCACCCCAGCTCTGTCTGCTGTGCCACTCATGGGCCCAGGCTCCCCCCACCCATGAGAGCACTGAGAAGATTCACCCTCCTGGGTTTCCTCCCACCTCTCCAGCTGCCTCTTCTCAGTCTCCTTACCAACCCCCTCCTCCTCCTGACATCCAATGCCGCCAGCACTCCAGACTCAGTCCTGGGCTCACCTCTCCTTTCACACCAGGCCATGCCACACAGGCCCACATCTTCCTGTAGGGCCTACTTGCCGGTGACTCATAAACACCAAGTTTTCCCTTAAACTGAGGGCCAGGAAAGAACTATGGGCCTTACTAGGCTGTGGAGTCCTTGAAGGCATCACTGCATCTCCCTGGCTTGTGCACAGTAGGCCCTTAATAAATACTTATCAGGCCTAGGCATGGTGGCTCACGACCGTAATCTCAGCACTTTGGGAGGCTGAAGTGGGAGGATCACTTGAACCCAGGAGTTTGAGACCAGCCTGGACAACATAGTGAGATCTTGTCTCTACAAGAAAATGTAAAAAACTAGCCAAGCATGCTGGCATGTGCCTGTAGTCCCAGCTACTCAGGAGGCTGAGGCGGGAGGATCACCTGAGCCCAGGAGGTTGACGCTGCGGCGAGCCGTGATCATGCCACTGCACTCCAGCATGGGCAGCAGAGTGAGCCCCAACTCAGAATGAATGAACGAACGAATGAATGAAGGGCTCAGTTCCATCACTCACCAGCTAGGTGGCAATAGCCAAATGACTCCAGTTTGGGCTCTATCTGTAGTTTCAAAACAATAGCCCCTGCCAGGCTCCTCCAAGGCTGCTATAAGAAAGGCAGGCTGGTTCTCTCTGGCCTCTCGCTTCACAGACTTGTCTCCCTCATATGTTACCTCATACTTTACAGAAAAAGCAGGAGCTCTCAGACAGAAGGCCCTGACGCCTACCTGCCTTGGGGGTCCCAAATCCCTCCCACTGTCTTCTCAGGAGACTCCTGCCAGGAGGAGTTCTAGCTTCAAGTTCCCTCAGCATTCACCTCTGTTCTAAAAGCACCTGCCCAGGCAGGGCGCCATGGCTCAAGCCTGTCATCCCAGCACTTTGGGAGGCTGAGGTGGGAGGATCGCTTGAGCCCAGAAGTTTGAGACAAGTCTAGGCAACATAGCAAGATCTCATCTCTACAAAAAATCAAAGAATGAGTTGAGCGTGGTGCTGCACACCTGTAGTCCCAGCTACCTGGTAGGCTGAAGCAGAAGGATCACCTGAGCCCTAGAGGTCAAGCTTAGAGTGAGCCATGACAAGACTTCCTCATCTCTGCTTCCCCACCTCTGTGCAAGTTAGAGTGACCTTTGCCACTGCAATCCAGCCTGAGTGACAGAGTGAGACCCTGACCCAAAAAAATAAAAGAGTGCCTGCCCAAGGGGGTCTGAGGACCTCATAGCACAATCATGATTAGGGAGCATCTTAAAATGCAGGTTCCTGGGCCCACTTGCCGACTCAGCGAATCAGACTCTCCAGGCATGTGTCCTGGGAATAGGCATTTTAAACAAACTCCCCAAGTGATTCTTAGGAAATCTAATGATGAAAAACCACAGACTTAACATCTCTCTTTTTTTTTTTTTTTTTTGAGTTGAAGTCTCACTCCATCACCCAGGCTATGGAGTGCAGTGGCACAATCACAGCCACACCAGAGTCAACCTGCTGAGCTTAGGCTATCCTTCTGCCTCAGCTTTCCAAGTAGCCAGAACTACAGCACGCCATATCACGCCTGGCTTGCTTTTTAATTTATTGTAGAGATGAGGTTTCGCCAAGTTGCGCGGGCTGGTCTCGAACCCATGGGCTCAGGCAATCCTCTCACATCGGCCTCCCAAAGTGCTGGAATTATAGGCTTGAGCCACCGTACCCGGCCAATATCTCTCTTATTTAACAATGTCTTCTCCCTGAACTGCACCCTCCTTCCAGCAACTTCTCTCTTTTTCTATCCCTGTCGAGAGTCAAGTTCCCCTACAGTGGTATCTCCACTTCTTTTCTCTGTTCACAGAGTGAACAGGGCACCTGTGACACACTGACAAATCCAGCAGGCAACGTTAGCTCTTACCGCACGTGACGTCTCACCCCCACCCTTGATGGGGAGGCCCACCCTTTCCATCTTGGAACCCAGCAAGTCTCCTGGTTTTCTCCCACCATCAAGCTGTCCTAGTCAGGACCTCTGTCCTCCCCTTGCCCTCCAAATCCTGGGGTCCCTGGGCCTGTTCTTCTTGTCACAGTGGGCAATGCCATCCAGTCCGTGGCTTCATGGATGACCCCCTACACCCACACCTCGTCTATCTGCGCATCGTGAGTCTCACGCAAGACTCCGTGCCCAGCTGCCTTCATGCTCCCTCCACTCAGCCTTCAACAAGCATCTCACCTTATCCCCCGTGCACCTGACTGAGCTCCTGCTCTTCCCCCAACCCTGCTCTGCCCACGGATGGTCCCCATTTCAGCATCAGTGAGATATCCAGGTGTTCAAGACAGAAACCACTCCTGCCTCTGCCTTTCCCGCAGCTCCTCACATCCATCACAGGCACCATGTCCTGGTGATTCTGCCCTGACCCTGCTGGAACTCACCCACCAGCCTCCACCCTCACTGCACGCTCTGGGCCATGTGGCCAATGTCTCCGGCCTGGATTTATACTTCCCGCTGGTCTCCTGGCCTCCAACATGAGATCTGGTCACTTGTCCGCTCACGATGGCCTCCCCACACTTAAGACAAAATCCCACACCTTTAAGATCCTGATGATCTGGCTCCTGCCTCTCTCCTCTTCCTGTACTTCCCATGCTTTGGCTGTGCCGAATATGCATATTCCTGTTCACCTTAGAGCTTTATGCATAGCGTTCCCTGTTCTGGAAAGTTCTTCCAAACTTATTGCTTACTTGCTTTTCTTTCTTTCTTTTTTCTGAGTCAGGGTCTTACTCTGTCACCCAGGTTGGAGTGTAGTGGCATGATCACAACTCACCACAGCCTCAAATTCCTGGGCTCAGCCTCCTGAGTATCTGGGACTACAGGTGCCAACTAATTTTGCTTTTTTGTTTTCTGTTTTTTTTTTTTTTTTTAAGAGATGAAGACTCTCACTATGTTGCTCAGGCAGGTCTTGAACACACCTGGGCTCAAGGAGTCCTCCTGCCTCGGCCTCCCAAAGTGTTGGGATTACAGGCATGAGCCACTGCACCTGGCCAGCCTTATTGCTTTCTAACTCTTACTCATCTTTGGAACTCAAATGAATATTTTCTTACTGAGAAGCCTTCCTTGTCTCTGCTTTCTCGCCCCCATGATAGTCAGAGTCCCCTCATGCTCCCTCTGAGCCTGTGTGGGTCTCGCTCATGGGTCACTTCCTCACCTCCTTCAGGTTATCTCTTCTCTCATTTATCTTCTCCAATGTCGCTACCATTATCCTACGTATGGCATATTTTACTTGGAAACTGTTGTTAACTGTCTCATCACCACCACTGCTCCCCCCAGGCAGAATCTCTAATGTGCGGATCTGGGTCTTTTTTTTTTTTAAATCACAGCTGTTTCTAATGCCCTCACCCACACTTAGAACAAAATTTCTCATCTCTAAGATCCTGATGATCTGACTTCTGCCTTTCTCCTCTTCCTTTGCTTCCCATGGTGTCTAGGACAGTGCCTGGCACACAACAGGAACCCAATAACTACTCATTGATGGAATGAATAGTCTTCGGGGCTCGTAATTTTTTTTTTTTTGAGTTGGAGTCTCACTCTGTCGCCCAGACTGGAGCGCAGTGGCACGATCCCGGCCACCGCAGCCTCGACCTGCTGGGCTCCAGTGATTCTTCCGCCTCAGCCTTCCAAGTAGCTGGAACTACAGGCGCGCGCTACCACGCCCGGCTAATTTTTGATTTATTGTAGAGATAAGGTCTCACCAAGTTGCCCAGGCGGGTCTCAAACCCACGGGCTCAGGCAATCCACTCACCTCAGCCTCCCAAGGCATGGGATTACAGGCTGAGCCACCGAGCCCGGCTTGTGGCTCGTAATTTTATTTGCTGGTGTCATGGTTTGTTTAAGAGCTGCCAACCCCACTTGACTATAAGCCCCAGGAGGTGGGAACCACAAACATCTTGTTTACACTGAAATCGTTGAGAGCCTGCTGCATCGTAAGGCCTGAGTGAAGGTTGGTGGGGTGAAAAGTAAATGGGAGAGTGAGCAAGCCATGGCACCTGGGGAGGGGGCCAGACAGCACCTGCATAGCAGCCCTCTGCCCTTCCTTAGTGCTCCCGGCGCCAGGACCCTCCTACCTTGTCCTGTTCTTCATAATCCTTGGTGAAGCAGCTCTTCAGCCTCAGAGAGAGCTCCTGCAGTTTGACCATGATGTTGGCACTGGGGGTATTGTCTCTGAAGCGCATGGTGTCCTCCATGATGTCTTGTACCAGGAGAAATGCCTTCTTCAGGTAGCACACCGGATCTTTCTGGAACACGGAAACCTGGAGCTTATGGCCTGGCTGCTGTGGCCTGCAAAACCAGGCTCTGTGCTGACTGCAGCCTCTCCCCCCACCCCGGGGGGAGGGAACACACCACTCCGGTGATGAGGACACTGATACCCTCCCACTGTCTGTCTTTCTCTCTCTCTAACCCCGCTTTGGGATCTTGCACTAGTGGAGACTGGGCTACAGTGAAGGAACGTGGATTCTGATTCGAGAGACCGCTGGGTTTCTGGAAACTGAGGCTTCCATCAGGAGGTGCCTGGGAATGTGGGTGCCAGGGACCTCCCCCGCCTTTCTTTCTCTCTTCCTCTTGGCTTGCTTTGTCATACGACCCCTTCAAATCCTCCAGGGAACAGGCACTGAGACTACCTCGTGGTCCAAAAGATAACCTCAGGGCTTTATGTCCCTGGAGAGATAATGGTTGTCTCAAAGACAGAGACTGTGTTCCAGCTCGGTCTCCCTAGTACTTGGCCCAGTAGGGTCTGAGTCAATGCTTGTTAAGGCAAGAGTTCTGGAGGGAGCAAATGAGTAAGTGAATGAAATACTGAGGTTGGCTGGGCGTGGTGGCTCAAGCCTGAAATCCCAGCACTTTAGGAGGCCGGGGTGAGAGAATTGCCTGAGCACACAGGTTCGAGACCAGCATGGCAACTTGGCAAGACCTCATCTCTACAATAAAATCAAAAACTTAGCCGGGTGAAGTAGCACGTGCCTGTATTTCTGGCTACTTGGAAAGCTGAGGTGGAAGGATAGTCTGAGCCCAGTGGGTTGATGCTGGGGTGGCTGTGAGCTTGCCACTGCACTTCAACCTAGGTGATGGAGCGAGACTCCAACTCCAAAAAAAAAAAAAAATACTGAGGTTATTCTTTGGATCATGAGGAGGTCCCTAGTTCATTCTTCTCTCTCTCTCTCTCTCTCTCTCTCTCTCTCTTTCTTTTTTTGAATTGGATTCTCACTCTGTCGCCTAGGCTGGAGTGCAATGGCATGCTTACGGCTACTGCCACCTCCACCCGCTGGGCTCAGGTGATCCTTCTGCCTCAGGCTTCCAAGTAGCTGGAACCACAGGTGAGTGCCACCACACCTAACTAATTTATTTTATTTTATTTTTTTATTGCAGAGACAAGGTCTTGCCAAGTTGCCTGGTCTGGTCTCAAACTCCTGAGCTCAGGCAATCCTCTTGCCTCCACCTTCCAAAGTGCAAGGAATACAGGTGTGAGCCCCCATGCCCAGGGTCTTCGTTCCTTCCTTCCTTTTTTCCTTCCTTTCCTCTCTTTCCTTCTTTCTTTCTTTCTTTTCTCTCTCTCTCTCTCTCTCTCTCTCTTTCATTCTGACACTTTCTCACTCTGTTGCCCAGAGTACAATTGCATGCCTCAAACTCCTAGACTCAAGTGATCCTCCTGCCTTAGCCTCCCAAGTAGCTGGGTCTACAGGCACACACCACCATGCCTGGCTAACTTTTCTACTTTTTGTAGAGGTGGGGTCTTGTTTTTTTGCCCAGGTTGGTCTCTACTCCTAGCCTCAAGAAATCCTCCCACCTCAACCTCCCAAAGTGCTGGGATTACAGGCGTGAGCCACTGCACTCAGCTGGTCTCCAGTTCTAACAGAGGTGTATATGAGTCTGGAATGCAGAAACTCAGAGACGGAACAACTTCTGGGTGTCATGGGGATTTTGCACGAGGCACAAACATGAGTAGCTGTGGATAAGTTGAAAGGTGTGACGGGTGTAACTTATGCAAAGGCTTGGGAGCAGAAAGGAGCAGGGGATGGGGGACAGTAGAAGGGGTTGTGTGGTGGAGAATGGAGCTTCTAAACACCAGGCTAGACAACCTGGGCTTTCTTCTGGAGCCATGGGGCCCTGACCAGTTTTGGGAAAGTGATGGCAGCCAGAGTGGGTTTCAGAAAACTCCCCCTGGTGGTGAGAACAGGGTTCACTGGAAGCTGAAGGCCCCTTAGGAGGCTCCTGAAATTGCGGGAGAAACTGGGGGGTGGGTGTGGGGACGAAGTGGGCAGAACCCAGAGCTGCTTGGAGACAGCACCAGCAGCACATGACGGCCAGTTAGGTGTGGGCAGGCGGAAGGGCCGGAATGCCTCCCTGGTTGCTGGCCTGTCCAGTGAATGGACATGTCATCCTAAAGCAAAGCACGTGACTTGGAGGAAGTCTTGGTTTGCCTCAGGCCCTACAGCCTACCTGCCTGGGTTTAAATCAGGCCCCTGCCACTCACAAGGTGAGCTCCCTTAACCTCTCTGTGGATAATGAACAATATTCGTGTACTACATAGTGCTATTGTCAGGACTAAATGAGAAGATGTTGGCATGTAGCAAGCACTTGATAGGCACCGGGCCAGGAGAAGAGAGTAGCAGGGACTTGAGTCCTGATCCTGCCCAGCCCTGGACCCTGACACCCCAGACGTGCATGCACAGGGACCCTCGCGCCTTCACCCTGTCCCATTCCAGGAGTTCTGTTGCTTTTATGCCCCCACGTGCACCCCACCCTGGAAGGTAGGTGCAGGCCTTGTAAACAACCATCACTCACCAACTGCTCCTGGTCTACAAACTCAAAGGCAATTTGGCACGAGGTTTCCATCTGACCATCAATCTGTAAAAAGAGCAGGCCGGTGGTTGCAGGGTAGCTAAAGCTCGACTGAGCTTGCATCAGAGCGGGGACCTTCGTTTCTGGGTGAAACAGGGTTTGAACCTCATCCGCCTCCTCCCAGCCACATCTAGAAAGACAGAGCCAAGTCTAGGGGAAGACCCTGCCTTCTGCATGCCCAGGAGAGGGTTTTGGAATAACAAGCCGCCTTTTCCTTCCACCTACTACCCCACGAAATCTGACACAGGCCAGTTTGTTATAAGGAGGATTATCTATAGAAGAATGTAGATAGGATACAGTCTCTCTGGGGAGGTAGTGAATACCCTGTCATGGCAGGAATACAAACTCTGGGAATTTGGGATTTGTAGGATCTGGGGCTAGATGCCCTTAAAGTCCCCAATATCTGCAGAGTGGTAGTTCTGCGTTTTAAGCCTCAGAGAATGTTCTTGGTCTACCTTGAATTACTACAGCAGACAAGTAGAGGAAAGAGAGGCAGAAAGCCCCGCCTACAGGCCCCAAGCTTAGCACCCTGGAGCTGCCCTTAACCGATGATGCCCACCCTGCTTAGCTGGCCAGAAGGATGGTAAATTCCCTCTAAGCAGGACAGCAGCCATGACAGCAACCTGATTCTGCCTGGCTGGACCACGTTTGGAATTGTTGACAATTCCGTGGGCCTAATGAGAATGAGACATAATGGCCCAGATAAGCCCTCGAGGTATGGGCAAGAGCCAGGGAGTGAGGGTGGAAAACTAGAAATTAAGCAAGGCCTCCCCTCCAAATCTGGGTGGGGCTCTGGTGCCAGGCTGGCGGTACACATCTGGAAATCCAGGAGCTGGAGGCAACATCTGGACACAGCAGGCAGGCCAGGCTGGCTTCCTGGAGGAGGCATCCCACCGAGGGACATCAGACCTCAGAAGCCCTTTCGAAGTCCATAGTTGACATTCCCGAATGATCATTGACCCAGGCACTCAGCCGAAAGCCCACTCTGTTCACTGCCTGCAGGGGGCTTAAAGAGGGCTTCAGGACTGGGGACTAAAGTCCTAACCTCAGAAGGACACTGAGGATAGCTAGGGGGAGCTGCGGGCCATGTCCTGCACAGCCCTATTTCCCTGCCTGCAACCCCTCTCTTTGACCCTGCTCCCTGGCTCCTGCCTCAGTTTCCCCAGTGGGGAGACGGCAGAGCCACACACTCACCAGCTGCTGCAGATACTGCAGGTGTCCACTCCCAATCATGTGTCTACAGTGCTCCGACACGTCCTCCGTAATACTCCTGCTCACCAGGAGACAGACCAGCAGCAGCAGGGCACCCAGCCATGTCTGTGACAGAGAGGTTGTCATTTCTCCCCAGCCCTCATTCTCCCTGGTTATCCCCATGCCTTGCTGAGAGCAGAAAAACAAAGCCCTCATACCGACTGTGCTCCAGGATCTGCCCCTCACCCCGGGATGCAGCATGCTCCAAATTCAGCTCTCCCAGGACCTTCCAACAGCCACAGCCCAACCTTGCTCTCACTGATGACAACCCAAATGTCATCTTCTCCAAAAATCCTTCCCAGATTAACCTAAGCCAAACCTAACCACATATTGAGCTAGTAACAACACTGGCGGTGTCCCTTCCAGTCCACATTCTAATGACATCCATTACGTGTCAACCTATTATTCTGTCCCTGCAACATCAACACTGAGCCAAGCACCTTTTGAACTGTTCCTGTTCATGCACCGGCTTTTAGACTGCAAGCCAGAGGCAGCACTCCTGTGTCTATCCCTTCCTCCTACCTTGTCCCACGCGAGTCTGGCTCTGTCACTGCTAAAACTGCTGGACCAAACTCAGTTTCACTGGGAGCCACTGAAAAAACGGCTGGACCAAACTCAGTTTCCACTGGGAGCCACTGGAAAAACGGCTGGACCAAACTCAGTTTCCACTGGGAACTCATCCCATGCCAGGGACCTCATGGATCCCTGGGTGTGTGTTTCAAAAGGAGCCCAACTGATTACTCAGAGGCACCAGTGCCAGCTCTGGGCCATCCCTGGCTGGTACCTGCCTATCAGAGCCACATCAGGCTCTGCTTCCAGCCAGCCGGCTCTTACTATGCGTGGGGGGCTAGAGGGTCCTGAGCTCTCTCCCCTCTTTCAGCACTCACCTAGCCTGGTAGCTGCTCAGCCCGAGTGATGAGACTGGCTTCCCATACTCTGTCTTTCCCCTTCCTCCCTCCCTCTCTCTTCCTCACTGAAGTCTCCTTGTTCCTCCTCTGATCCTAAGTCTCCCCTTCCAGCCAGAGGCAGAGGGACCCTTGGGCTTTTGTTTTATAGTTCAAGGCTACCTCCTAAGAGCTCCTGTGCCCCCTGACAGCTGATGCCCCCAGATTCAGGGATGTGCTGGCAGGGTGGGGTGAGAGCTGACATTTCTCTAGGCTCTGAGCTTTGCCTCAGTCATCCAGAAGATGAGACAAAAACTGCAAATGAGTAGCACCCAGGAAAAACACAGGGAGGCTACAAAACAGCCCACGACAACGTGCTAATCTACATAGAGCTCAATGCTTGCCAGCTCTTACCAGGAAGGAGAGGGAGCCCTGGCCTGGCTACTAGGGAGGCTGCAGAGAGGAGGGGCCTCAGTGGACCCTGGAAAGATGGGGAGAAGTTGATGGTGGGAGAGGGACGGAAGGCATGCAGGGAAAGGGCAAGGGTGCTCCAACCCTACTCAGCACAAGGACCTGTGGGTCCTTGCCTGATCTGAGGGAGTAGGGATGTGGAAGGTGAAGAGAACAGTCACGAAGGCAGGTGGTACTTCACGCTGTTCTGGGCAGCTGGGGAGGTTGCCCTGGGTAGGAACGGCTGGATGCCTAGTCCCTCGGGAACCTCAGGTTCAGGACCGTTGGAGGACATTGGACCATGTGGAAGGTGTCTCTGCTCCAGCGGGCTGCCACTGAGGCTCGGAGTCCTTGGTGCGAAGGGTCGAAAGGAAGGGGCCTGGGGAAGGGATGCTCAGGAGACAGCCTCACCATAGACACTTCTAGAAATGGATGGCTGAGGAAAGCACGGTGAGGGCGATGCTTAATCCCCAGAGCTGCCTGGCCTTTGGTGTATTTCAGCCCTCAATAGGGAGTGGGCACAGTCACCACTTTGAAGGTGGCCAAGAGGGGATACGCACCCTTCGACTTGGGGCCCAGTCCTGTCTCAGAGGAAATCAGGACAGACAGCCAAGGGTTAACAATAGCTTGCATCTGGCAGGGCAGGCTCTTCCCCATTGCTTCTTCTTCCCACCACCAGCCTCTGCCTCTGCCTGGGGAGCAGCCCCGGAAGAAATCTCTGCTGCAGGGACAGAGAGATGCTCGGACACGCAGCCCAGCTGTCCAGCATCCCGTGCCACCCGTCCTGCTCCATATGCCCCCGCGACGAGGCCCAGGAGGGACCTGGGGGGACTGGACCCTGGGACTGCCCCAGCCTAAACCCAGCCCCCTTCCTTCCTCCTCTTCCTCGGGGTCTCAGCTCCAGCCCCTCGCTCTGCCTGAGGCCCAGGCTAGCCCTCTTCTCTGTCCCCTCCCAACCCTGCCTTCTCTCTCAGCTGGGCCCCTGCTCCCCTGAGCAGCCCCTCTTTCTCCCTCTCACCTGTGACCCCTTCTCTACCCTCAATCATTTTTCTACTCCTCTTTCGCCAGGTGTCTCCTCTCGTTTCCCTCCAGGGCCCCTCAGGAGTCGCTGGTTGCAGGACCACTTACCGCTCCTGAGCAGTGCCACCCTGCACTTTCCAGGAGTGGCAGCAACTGCCTCCACGGTTGGGGCAGGGTGTTCCCCTAGGAGGCCTGAGCAGCCCCTGTGGCCCTGCAGCGCCAAACCCTGCTTCCATCTTCCTCAACCACCGGAGCCGCAAAGCCTGGGATCTCCCCAGCGGACTGAACAGTTTTCAAGATAAAGAGATTCAGAGCTCGCCCCAGTCAGCTCCGGGGACGGCTCCCTTCCTCCAAAACAGACGCCCAGGTCCCCAGCAGCTCCGGCCGCGGGCTGGAACAAGTAGCGGCTTGCCCACCTCCTACCCCTCTGCCAGTAGGTCGCTCGGCACAGGCCCTGGCATTCTGAAAGCCGATTGACCCCTGAACTTTCCCCATGCAGAAGCGTCCACTCCCCGGCAGGGCCTGGTAGCACGTGTGTGGCCGGTGAAGAAGGCGCCCGCTGAGGAAGGCACCACACTCCGCGCGCGGCCACCGCGCCTGTCCCTTGGTCAGAAGGGAGAGCGGCAGGGCGCCCTGGCTGACAGGGTCTCCCGCTTGCGGGCGGCTCAGTGTTCCGCTCCGTGCAATGGGGTGAGCAGCCTTCCCCTTCCCGGGGAAGCGCCGCGGCCCCAGGAGCATCTGCAGGGCCGCCGGGGCCCCAGTCGGTGCGCAAAGGCGGAGGGGGGAGCCCGGAGCCCGCGGCCGCGGCGGGAACGCCCCGCCGGGGCAGCCCGCGTGCCCCGGCTGGGGGCTCCGCGGGGCCGATCGGGGCTGCCGGGCCGCCGAGCCCCCACCCGGGTCCGCCCCGGGCCCGCGCCCCGCGCCCCGCGCCCCGCGCCCGGCGCCCGGCGCCGCGGCCGCCGCTTACCGTGGGAGGGCAGCGCCCGGCGGCGCCCGGCGCGGTCATACGGGCAGCTGGATCCCGGCCGGGCGCGTCGGCCGCCCGCGCCTGCTGCTCGCCCGCCGCTGCGGAGTCGGCGCCCTTGCCGAGGGCCGCGCCGCTGTCCCGGGATGCGGAGAGCGCGGCGGCGCGGAGAGGACCCCGGCAAACTTTCACTTTCCCCGGGCCGATCTTCGCTGGCCAGCCCTCGGCACAGCCTTTTAAGCGGGCTTGTGGGCATGTGGTTTATGGGAAATCACCCTGGACAGGCGCCAGACACACACACACACACACACACACACACGCACGCACGCACTGACACAGACAGACACACTCTCCCGGGGCCCACTGGGCTGCCTCCCCCGCCGCCCCTCCCCCAGCCCGCCGGCCGGTCGTCCACACTCGCTGGTCTGCCCAGCCGCGCGCTGTGTTCTGTGCTCGGAGCCGAAGCCTCCAGCAGGGGACCGCGGGCGCCACCGCGCCCCCACCCCGCCTTCCCCGCGCCCTCTGCGGACCGAGCCCTTCCTTCCGCGCGCTCTCCAGGCCGATCCGGCGCTGCTACCCTCTTTCTAAGACTCGTCCCAAGGGACTTTCCCTCCAGGCCCCAAAATCCCCAACTCTGGGCAGGAAATGGGCCGAGAGCAGCGACAGGCACCGGGAGCCGAGGGCAAGCCCTCTGGAGACGAGGCCTCCCCGCTTCCGCACGCTGCAGACCCTCGTCCAGCCTGAGTCAGCAGGTTTGCAAGCGGCCCCGCAGCCTCCAGTCTCTTTCCGGGGGCAGGGTGCAGGCAGGTCAGTTACCTGGCCGGGCGGGAGGGGCTGTGTCCTTTGACAGCGAGCTGGGAGGCTCTGCCCAGCGTGCAGGAGACACTCTGGGCTCTTGACCCGCCGGATGAGCTAAACGCTGGCTGGTACCCATGCCTTCCCCAGGCAGCAAACCCCAGCTCAGATCGGAAAGGTCCTGCACCTGGTAGCATAGCTGCATCTTCCTGACTGCTTTTAGAAACGCATTTACCGAGGTGATGAATCACATTTTGTCTCCACATGAGAATGAATCTAAATGAGGCCTCATAGGATGAGCCTATTAATTATAATGCCAGCTTCAGGAGCTTTGTCTTCCTTCCATTCATTATGATTCCATGTGTTTCAATCCCTCTGTGAGACAGCCCACTCCCACCCCCTGGGAAACATAGGCTATGTGGCCTGGTCACATATCTAAGTGACAAGAAGCATCTCTTGCCATTTGTCCTCCACATCCCTTGCTCCAGCCCCAGGCAATAATTTTACAGCCGAATGCCATCGACCAGACTGGTCCCTCTGCTTGGAATGCTCTTTTCCCCACTTGGCCTAAGGCAAACTCACTCTTTCAGGCTGAAATTGCTGCTCACCCTCCACCAGCAAAGCCATCTGCAGCTCCACATGCAGACATCAGTGGGTCCTTGCCCTGTATTTCTACAGGACTTGGCTCATTCCTCAATGGTGGCCCTTATAAGTTTTGTCATCCATTTATTGTCCACATTCTTTTAAAAAGTGTTTAAGGTGGTTCTGATGGTTATATTCTGCCCCCATCCTGGACTGAGGCATCCTTGAGGGGTCACCCACACTCACTCACCTCTGTAACAACGGTGCTTAGCTCATAAAAGGTACCCCGTTAATAGTGGTTGAGTGAATGAGGTCATTAGAAAATAATTTGTTCATTTGACAAATATGCACTCAGTGTCTCCCATGTGCCAGGCACTGTGCTAGGTCCTGGGGAAATGATGAACATGCTGATGGGGTCCCTGCTTTGGTGGGCTTGAGAATAGCCAGAAGATATGGAGTGTGGGCCAGTGACAGGGTGCTCAGAGCCCGCAGGAAGGAACGCAGAGACAGAAGCCCAGCCAGAGTAAGGAGGTGAAGGGCTTACTTCTTCCCTGGGGAATGGTCTTACAAGTGGTCGCTGTACAATGATGATTTAAGATAACATGTTGACACCGCAATTTAGACTGATCAGGGATTAGAGGAAGTCATGGGAGAAAGATAAACCTTCACACTTGTTGAGAAGGGAGCCCAAGTTTACTTGTCTCTCCTTCAACAACCAGCCATGCCCAAGGCTCACTGAGGCTGGTGTTAGGACCCCACTCAGCTTCTAGAAGGGGGCAGTCATCCTCTGTGTCAGCACCAGGCATGGGGTCCTCATTCTCCCCTACTGAAATTCCTTGCATACCCTGGTTGAACCTAACTCCACTACTTTACAAGGAGTTTGACCTTGGCGGGTCTGCCCGGTGATTTGCTGTGTGACTGGATAAACCTCTCTCAGTCTGTGTCTATAAAATGAGATGTTAATTTCTCTCTGACCAAGATGTTAAGAGAATTAAATGAGATAATGCCTGTGAAGTATTGAGCACAGGGCCTGGTAGAAAGTGCTAGTATTAAATAAGGACTGGTATTGAGTCATTGCTCACTCAAGCCATGACACAACAGTGATACAGTGAACTCGGGAGTCCCAAGGCTGGATTTTAGTCCCAGCTCTGTCACTCATTTGCTGTGTGCCTTTAGACAAATCCCTCTGAACCTCTGTTTCTTCATTTGCACAATGGCAATGAGAAGACCTTCCCCAAGGAGTGGTTGCGGTAGGGCAATTGACAGCACAGAGCGGGGGCTCAGTTATGAAAGGGGCACCCCCCAGAATCAGAATTTATTTATAAACAATTGTGTTTATTCTTACACATTTAAACTTCAGTCACCTTTAAAAATTACTCTCTGTCTATCAATACACCTATCGAGATGCTTTTTTTTTTTTTTTTTTGAGTTGGAGTCTCACGCCATCGCCCAGACTAGAGTGCAGTGGCCGCTCCCGGCCACCGCAGCCTCGACCTGCTGGGCTCCGGCGATCCTTCCGCCTCAGCCTTCCAAGTAGCTGGAACTACAGGCGCGCATTACCGCGCCTGGCTAATTTTTTAATTTATTGTAGAGATGAGGTCTCGCCAAGTTGCCCAGGCGGGTCTCGAACCCGCGGACTCAGGCAATCCACTCACCACAGCCTCCCAAAGTGCGGGATTACAGGCTGAGCCACTGAGCCCGGCTTCGAGACGCTTTTTTCACTGTTCAAAACAGTTGGTCCCCTCCCACTGTGAGAGTTTTTCTGTCCTCTTAATAAGTCCTGCTTTCCAAAAAAAAAAAACAAAAACAGTTTTTGAACTTGTCCATTTAGATGCCTTTTAGTGCTTCTGCCATTTTTTCTTTCACATCTTCCACATGGGCAAAACATTTCCCTTTGGGGACTTTTTTCATCTGGAAAAAGAAAAAACGTTGCTTGGGGCGAGATAAGGTCAATAGGGCGGGTGGGGCATGGGAGTCGTGCCACTTTTGATCAAAAACTGTTGAACACTCGTGCTGGTAAATCACCCATAATGAAATGGGCAAACATATTGAAAGAATCTCCAAAAAATAATCCACTGAAGCTGAACACAGCCTCTCACAACAATGCTAGCTGGTACACTGATGCTGATGGGTTCCTAGAACACACGCTTAGCAGACGATGCCTATACTACAAGAAGTCCGCCCTCCAAAAGATAATCCTGGGGTTTTGAGGGGTCCCCCTTCAGATGAATGAGCAATGTGGTACACTGGGAAGGCCTGCCTGTGTGGAGTTGCAGAGGGATGAGCAAAGTCTTGGATAGGTGTGACTCCACAGTGGGACTTGCAGGTGCCACATCTCTGTTGCCTTGAAAGGAGAGATTTTAAATCTGCTTGACCCTAGACAAGCTTTGCCAACAGACACAGGGAAGCTGAGGCTAGAAGAGTTGATGACAGGCCTGACGTGGCTGACCTGGGCAGTGTTGTCTCCGGTGCTTGCTCCTGCACTGAACAAATTCTACCCCCCTCCCCCTCCCACCCCACTGCCTCGGCCTGGCTGACTGAGAGACTTCAGGTGGGCAGGTCCTGGCTGCATCTCAGGGCCAAGCCAGCAAGATGGCGTCCGCCTGCGGGTGGAGTCTAAGCTCTTCACACCCACTAGAGCCGATACGTGCCCATCCGTGGGCAGGGACTGACGGAACCACAGAACTAGAAGATTTTTAACTTCAGGCTGCCTCAGATGAGGAAATGAAGGCCCAGACCGGCTAAGCTACCTCCTCCAGAGTCACTCATGAATTGGTGGCATCTGGGGTGGGGACCTCAGGAGTGAGGCTGGAGTGAGCACCGCATGCTCACCCTCGTCAGATTAGCTGCTGTCCTCCCCGGTGACTACTAGTGGAGTCATGTCTGGGGCCAGGCATAGAGGAATTTGGAACCATCTGAGACTGGGGCTTCCGATGATTTCCTAATGTAACATTATCCAGACAGCAGCGCTCAGCTGACCCTGGAGGAGGATAGAAAGGAGCACAGGAGGAACCCTGCTTGTCAGAGCAATGAACCAAGGGAGGGAGGAGACTGGCAAGAGGGAAATGGAGATGAATGGCAGGAAGTGGGAGGAAAGCCTCACTTGCTGGTTGTCAAAGTGTCGGTCCTTGAAATGATTTGACAGGCAATTCCCCCCTGAGATCTTTTCTGGGTAAACGACTTCTCCCACAAAAGTCTTCCTTCCTTTCTCTTTCTCTTTCTTTTATTCCCTCCCTCTCTCTCTCTCTCTCTCTCTCTCTCTCTCTCTCTCTCTCTCTTTCCCTTTATTCATATATCCCTCCTCCTCTCCCTTCTTCCTTTCTTAGCACACTTAGCAGACGATGCCTATACTACATTGTCTGTTGGCAGTCTCTCCTTTCAAGGCAGTAGAGATGAGACACACCTTTCCCATTTTCCTTCTATCTTTTGTTCTTTCATTCTGTTTCTTTTTCTCTTTCTCCTTTTCTTCCTTTTCTCCCTTTTTCTTTCTTTCTCTCTTCCTTTCTTGCCCCCTTTTCTCCTTTCTTCTTTTATTTTCTCTCTCCTGTCTCTCTTCCACAAAAGTGGGTCCCATGGCTCTTTAGGAAGTAGGCCAGGGGTGGACAGCAGAAGCCTTGGAAGGTGGGGCTGCAGAGGAAGTACTGTTCCCTGACCCAGTGCTGCAAACGTAGGCCTCCTGACTGACCAGGTTCAGGAACCAGCATCTCCCAGCCTACATCCCCGAGCCCTTTGCAGGTCTGTCTTCTCCCACTGGTGGTGGGGGGTACATAGCATGAAGGATGGTGAGGCAGCCAAAATGATGATATCTTTGGACCGGGTGTCTCTGTCAACTAAATGGGTACAGTGGCTCCCAGCCTGCAGCTCCCTAGGGTTGCTGTGAAGATTCTGTCTTTGGTAAACCCAGGAGCCAATATTTGATACTTTGGAAATTGACTGATGTTTGCTAAGATCGCCTCATCCCCTGGGTGGAGGAAAGTCAGTTGTCCCCTTTGCTCCCGCAGCCACAGAAACAGACACTGGCCTCAGGGCTTGTGCTGCTGGGGACCTTGCCTTCCCTGTCCAGCTTCCTGCCACTGCCAGGTTAGGCACTGCCTCAGTTTTCTTAGGCTGCTCTTGAGAACTCTGAGCTGTTACATCCATCCCAGAAATTCAGAAATAATTGATCAACAGTAAAGTCTGTCTTCCAGAGTGCCCTCTCTACCCCTTACCATTACAGCCATTCAGCTGAGGACCATTCTAGGAGGAAAGTTTCTAACCATCATCGGAACAAAAGCATTACAAAGAGGATGATCTGTCTGCTGGTGCCCAAGTGGCACACCAAGCCCCCATCCTATCTTTGGCTCCATGTGACTTCAGAGCAAATAAGGCAGAGAATTACCTAGAATCAGGAAGTGAGAACCGGTGTGATCTATACTCATCTGTTAATGCAATCAGCATTTTTTAGTGCCTGCTGCATGCTTGGCCTGTGCTTGTCTACACTCAGTTGAATTACACAGCCTCCATGCTCACAAACTGCCAAGGACAGACATGTCAAGGGACAGCCTGACGCGAGGCAGTGCACGTGATGATGGATAAACATCCCAGTGTCTCACTGGCCCAGACTGGCTTGGCTTCCGAAGTCACCTGAAAGAAATCAGAAACCTGGAGCAGAAAAGAGACTGGGAATTGGAAAAAGTCAGGTCCCAGATATAACTGGGGAGACCCCTCTATTCCACCTAAGTGATTAAGACTGTTCTTTGTCTTGGTTCTCTGTGTTGGGTTGCCCAGTGCTGACTTGGGAAGTCCAGTAGGAAGCTTGGATGCTCTAATATAGGGTCAGGCTGGGCGGGGATGTTGGAGGCCCAGAGCAAAAGTGTGAGTGGGGAAGAGACACCTTCCTAGGGTTGCCCCATGTAAGGGAAGAAGAGACAGGAGTGACTCTCACTACAATCAGCAGTACTCATCTCTGTGGCTTCCCTAAGCCCCAGACCGGAGTCTCAGCTCAGCCGCAGGCCCTTCAGCCCGATGACAAATCTCCTTTCCATTGGCTGGTGCTGGGCACTTCTCCCCAGAGTCACACAGCCCTCACGGGTGGAACGTGCAAGTAAGAACATAAGCTCTGTGGCTAAACTGCTTGCTCTGAAATCCCAACCCTGCTTCTGGCTAGCTCTGTGATCCTGGGGAAGATACTTGACCTTTCTGTGCCTCAGTTTCCTCATCTTTAAAATGAGGTTCATGCCAGGCACGGTGGCTCATGCTTGTAATCCCAGCACTTTGGGAGGTGGAGGCAAGAGGATTGCCTGAGCTCAGGAGTTCAAGATCAGTCTGAGCAACATGGCGAGACCTCATCTCTACAATAAATAAATTTTTAAAAATTAGCCAGGCATGATGGTGGTGCATGCCTGTAGTTCTAGCTACTTGGAAGGCTGAGGCAGAAAGATTACCCGAGCCAAGCAGGTCGAGGCTGCGGTGGCCGTGAGCGTGCCACTGCACTGCAGCCTGAGTGACAGAGAGATTCTGACTCAAAAAAAAAAAAAAATGAGGTTCAAAACAGTGCCTTCCTCATAGGGTTACTGTAAAGATCAGTGGAGCGACTATGTGTAAAATGCTTAGAACACTGCCCAGAAAATAGTAGGTGCCACATAAGTGGTAGAGCTATCATCTGTGAGTGCCATACCAGCTTCCATGAAAGGAGGACTCCATAGTGACTGTGCTAATGTCTCCTTAGTTAGGGAACCATGAGGTTGGGAGTGGCATCTAGCCAAGGCTGGCTCCACTCAGGGAATTCCCTACTGGATCCTGGTGTGGGGAGAACCTCTGCTCTGGGGGTCAGGAGGATGTGGGGGTGGACTTCATTCTGGAGGGATGGACAGAACTTGTGCTCTCACTTCTTGGTCCGGAACTCTCAGAGTCACTAACAGGAGCAGGAATGCAGTGTTCATCAGCAGCCTCCTCCATTCTCCTAACCACAACTGGTCCACATAGCCCACCACCACCCATCGTCCATTCATTAGAAAACCCAGCAGAGCTCTCCATTCCCTCCCTCTTGGTGCCCAGCTGTGCCCTCCAGAGCAGATGGCCACTCCACCTGGAGCAGCCTCCTCTTCTCTGCTCAGGACAAGCATCTGGGGCAGAGTCCAGGCAGGGTCATGGCCTGGCACAAGGGCTCTTTGAATCTGTCAGATGAAAATTCTGCTCCTGGGATTAAACCCCTCCTACGACATGTTAGTGTCCAGTTCTGTGCCAGAAGCAGCTGAGGGGCCAAAACCTGATGTCCAGTCCTTGCCGTAGTGTAGCAGAAGGAATTCGGGATTTGGCTTCAGTTCACATCTTGGACGTATCATTTCCCAACAGGGCCCTTTGGCGAGTTGGTTGAACCCTCCAATACTAAGTTCCCTCATCTCTAAAATGGGGATTATCATAATTTTGGCCTCAAGTGATTAGTGATGGGATAAAATTTTCCAAGTTTACTAGAAAATATTCTGTAGTTGTGGAAGACTCATGCCGATGTTGGCTATTATTAGTAAAGGACTTTGGGTTTAAAATCAAAGACTTCACATTCATATTCCAAATCTGCTACTTTTTAGCTGTGAGAGTCGGGGCAACGTAGGAACATTTTTTTGAGCCTCGGTGTCCTTATCTGTTAGGTGGAAACCACACAACCTGTCTCAGAGTGTTATAAAAAAGTCAGTACAGTATAGAACCAGGGTAGGTGCCCGATGACTGTGAGATACGGTTATTCATAGAAGTATTGGTCATAATATGACCAGAAGGAACTTACCACAGAAAGCGAACCAGGCCCACAGGTACCTGATGTGCTGCTCAACCACTGCTCCCCATGCTGTAATCACTCAATAGATATTTGCTGATTGATTGAAGATGGTCGGTCCTGGACTCCGGTGCCAACATTCCTTGAAAAACTGGAGTCTCCTCCCCCTGTGTGGCCCTGGGCCTCTTCTAAGAGCGATGGAACAGCCTGGTTTAGGGCCCCTCTCTGCTCCCTTCACCCCTGGCTTAGGTCAGGTTTTTGCTTCCCTTAAAGCTCATAAAGAACTATTTCATTAAATTGTGTTTTCACTTATGCAGAGACAGTGTCATGCCAAAGGTATTTTATTGTGAAGAAAGCAGAGAACCATAGAAAATATATTTTTAGAACATAACAATGGAAACCATATTTTAGTTCTTCCATTAATTTTGTTTTTTGTTTTTGTTTTTGAGTCAGGGTCTCACTCTGTTGCCCACACTGGAATGCAGTGGCATGATCACAGCTCATTGCAGCCTTGAACTCCTGGATTCAAGCAATCTTCCCTCCTCAGTCTCCCAGGGGGTTGGGACTTTAGATGCATGTCATCTAATTTTTTTTTTTATAGAGATAAGGTCTCACTATGTTGCCTAGGCTGGTCTTGAACACTTGGGCTCAAGTGGTCCTCCCGCCTCCCCAAGTGCTGGGATTACAGGCATGAGCCACCATGCCTGGATTTTTCCTCAAATTTTAAAAATAAAATCATGGAGCATATGCCAAATTTTAAAAGTCAACTTATAAAAGGGGTCTTCCTAGAGCTAAGTTCGAGGAGACCCTGGACTCTGGACTCATGTCCTCTTGAACAATCTGTGCCCCTAAGGAGTTTCACTCCTTTTTGCAGGTGAAAGACGCAATATGTCTCTGGACTCACAAGCACTACTCCCACATTGCCTAACTCATTCATTTCAGGAACATCAATTGAGGACCAGCTCATTGCCAGGTCCTAGGCTTAGGGCTCAGACCACTGCCCAAGACCGCCCTTACTCCCAAGGAGCTCACAGTCTCGGAGCAGGCAGGCTTGTAAACATGCTGTGCCCATACTGTGCAACAGTGCTGCAGTTAGGTGGAGGCACTTGGGGGTGGGAAGAGAGCCAGGAGGGCTTCCAGGGGGAGGAGACCCTTGATCTGTGTTGAGAGCAAGGGTACTCAGTGCAGAAGTGGGGAAGGAGGATTCCAGCGAGAGGGGAAAGAACTCACCAACGTCAGGAGAGGTCAAGGCACTGTAGTGGGCTCTGGGAAGTATAATTACTCAGGGATGATTGGCGCTGGGGAGAAAACTGGTGGGAGGGAGAGAGAGGCCAGACCAGCCCCACGCAGTGGTTCTCAGTAGGTCATATGTGTGATCTTTGACCCTACCTTGCGGACCACCGAGGAAGCTGCGGGTGGTGGTGACGGGATCAGATTCACTCATCCAGTGAATGTTTTCAGAGCATAGGGCACGGTCCTTAGATTCTGCAGGGTCCATGAAGAGGCCCATATGGTACTGCATGGACTCTTGTCCTCCAGAAATACAGCATCTACTTAGGAAGTGCAGGCCTTGGGGGAGTGCCAGAAACCTAAGTAGGTTTATCAACTAAGGGAAAGGAGCCCACAGAGGAAGGGGCTAAGTAGATGGAGAGACAGGGCCACTGACGGAGCAGGGTTCTGGGACAGGCGGGGTAAGACCAAGGATGCAAAGAGAGGGTTTGCGGGGTCAGGGGAAGGAACGTTTTGCTTTAGAGGTCGAAGATGGGGACGAAAGGAAAGGAGCTCAGGATAATAAGTACTCCTGAGAGAGACATTTAGGTGCTCAGTGGTGGGTCTAGGCCCAGAGAGAAGGAGGAGGGGCCAGGAAACATTCATAACTTCGTTCAACAAACAAGACAAATGGTCACCGAGCACGGAGCAGGGACAATTAGAAACCAGACTGTCATGGTTTCTGCCCTCAGGAACTCACAGCTTCCCCTCTGCCTGGCCTGCTCCCTGCCTTCCTCGCTCACGTCTTCCCGCTGGAATCTTCTTGTCCTCATCTTTAGGTACTGTCTAAAATGTCCCCTCCTCAGGAAGCCTTCCACGTTGCCCTCGACAGGAAAGCTTCCTCCCGCCTCTGGTCCCATGGTGCTTTGGTCTCTGTAACTCTCCTGCGTTTGTGTCTCCCCTTTGTGCATACATTTCTCTCCTTTTATCTTACTAAATGATGAGGATAGAGACTGCTTTTATCCCCCACAAAACCCATATATACTAGGTGTTCAGTAAAGATTTGTTGAATGGATGAATGAATGAGCGAATGGATTCAAGAACTCAGCTCATTCCCCCAACTGGAAACAACTTTTGTCCTTCCCCATCTCTAAGCTGAGCTCCACCCCTCCATCCCTCTGTGACCTGTCACAGGGCTTGCTGCTGAGTCACATGCTTGTCACAACCCTCTGCACTTGGGTGAAGTCATGAGTTCTGGCAAGATGCCAAAGCTGTGGGTCAGAACTCACTCTCTTTGAACCCAGGTGTGAGCAGAATCTGGGGTCTTGTCCAGGCTCCCCGAAGGCTCTGGAGACCTGCCTACATGCAGGATGCAGGGGCAACCATCAGGACTTCCTCCCTCTTGGTCTCTCCTTGCTCTGTTTAGCCTTCATGGTACACAGCAGTCTTGTTAGTGGGCACTGTCCTCCACACCATGTCCTTGCCTAGTGTGGCCAGTGGCTCCACATGCCTGCAACATGATTGCTTGCACCCTTGTCTGATGCCAAGACCCAACCTTCTGCTTTGGTCTCGTCTTCTGTGGTACACCCTATGCCCCTCAAATTTGGATAGCCATCCACTGGATAACTCTTTTGAGTTGGGTTCTCACTCTGTCACCCAGGCTGGAGTGCAAGGAATTCGTTCAAATGGAGGGCAATCATCGGGTGCCACTGACAGTATGACTTTTGGCAAATTGTATAACCTCTCTGGTGGGGATAGAAGTAAGTCTTCCCTCAGGGCCTTGTCATGGGCAAATGTGAGAGCAAATGAGAAAGTGTCTGTAAACGTTCAAGCAGTCTCCAAAGGCCAGAAGCTTAGGGGTGGAGAGGCCTTTCCACTGCTCTCTGGTGGCACACACCCTCCAAGGCATGCTGTGTCAGACCAGGCCTCTCCACCTAGATGGCACTGACCCACTCAGCACAGCTCACTGACCACCAGCTTGCCTCTTCCTTCCCACCATTCCTCTCCTTGTTTATTTCTGTCTCCCCCATCCAGAATGTAAGCCCCACGAGAGCAGAAACATTATCTGTGTTGCTTCTTATCTGCTAGAATCTCCGCTGGCCTCCCAACTGCCCTAGGTTTTATTACCTATCATCCTTTCCTTTTTCCTACCCTGTTCCCATGATGCTGATGGCCAGCTCTCTTCTCTCCTGTTCATTCCTAGAAAATGAAAAATAAAAAACCTCCAGCACTTCTCGTGTACAGAGCTGTGATTCCCAAGACTACAATTTATCCTCTGGTTCTAAAGGATTTTCTTCTTGGTTTCTTTAACCTCTGAGTTGAGCTGCATCCAAATTTCAACATCAGGGGAATGAGTGGTTCTCAAACATGTTCAAATGGTAGAACTCCCTAGAAGCCAGCCAGATCTTTGTGTGTGTGTGTGCATGTGTGTGTAAAACTATAACTAACAACAAAAAAAAAACACTAGTGCATCAACCTTAAATTACCCTTGGCTGTGCTAAATCAAGTAACCACTGGAACCTTGATTCTTGAGATAGTTTGACTGTGTCCTCCAAAGTTCATAGGTTGAAAACTTAATTCCCAATGCAGTGTTGGGAGGTGAGACCTAGTAAGAGGTGATTGGGTCATGATGGCAGAGCCCTCATGAATGGATTAATGTCACTTATGAAGGGAACTGGTTAATTATTTGCCCTCCCACTGTGTCATGAGGCAGCAAGTAGGCCCTCACCAGATGCTAGTGTCATGCCCTTGGACTTCCCAGCCTCCAGAACTGGGAAAATACATTTAATTTTTTTAATAAATTACTCGGTCTCAGGTATTCAGTTACAGCAGCAGGAAACAGACTAAGACAATTCCCACATAGGCAACTTGTAGCAGGGGTCAAAGATTTAAGAAAACTGTTGAGACCTCAAGTCCTAGGTGAAGAATATTCTACATGCAATCTTCAGACTGAGGGAGGTTGGGGGTCTTGATGTATGTTTTAGGGTGCAGACTCTCACTCAAGGAGATAGAATTTGAGAGCTCTGGGTCCTGGAGTCAGGCCAAGACTCAAAAACAATGCCCATGATGCCTAGAAGCTCTGCTGGGTTCCCAACTGCCCTAGGTTTTCTTTCCCATCATCCTTTTCTTTTTCCTATGCTGCTCCCATGATGGCTGATGGCCATCCCTCTCCCCTCCTGTTCATTCCTAGATAATGGAATGCGGTAGCTAGCTAGGGACATGGCAGGGAGCAAGACTGCCTGGGTTCAAATCCAGCCTCTGTATTTACTAGCTGCATAACCTTAGACAAGCCCTCTGTGCCTCCACTGCCTTAGTTGTAAAGTGGTGATAAAAATAACACGGATCTTAATGGTATGGGTGAAGATTAAATGAGTTAATACAGGGGTATGCAGACCTTTTCTGGAAAAGGGCCAGATAGTAACTAATTATAGTTTGCTGGCTATACAGATTCTGCCACAACTACTCAACTACTTTGCCATCATACCATGAAAACAGCTATAGTCGGTACAAACATGATGGCCATGTGTTCCAATAAAAAGTATTTATAAAAACAGGCCGGGAGCTGGATTTGCCCCGAGGACAAATCACTGACCCATGAGTTAATACATGAAAAAAGTGTTTGGCATGTAATAACACTAAACAAGGGTCAGCAATTATTATTCTTTCATGAATACACTAAACATTGAGCACCAACTCTGTGCCGGGCCTGTTCTATGTGCTGGGGATATAACCATGAATAACACAGAGACAAGGTTTCTGCTCTCGTGGGGCTTACCTTCTGGATGGGGGAGACAGAAATAAACAAGGAAAAAATAAGACAGAAAATACCAGGGAGTGGTAAGTGCTATCTGGAAAATAAAGTGAGGCTGTGAGAGTGATGTCAGGGTGGGCTACCTCGGAGGGGGAGTCAAGGAGGGTCTCTCAGAGGCTGTGACATTCAAGAGCCAAGATCAAGCCGAGATCAGAGGGAGCAGCTCTGTGGTAACTTTGAGAAGAGAATTCCATGCGGGAAAACCAGCTCTGGTTCCCGTTTCTGCCCTTAGCTTAGCTCTGAGACAGAGGCAGGGTCTGTATTGCTAGAAAGGCCAGGAAGAGGGAAGGCTGGGGCTGGGGGAAGAACCAGGAGGACAGAAAGGAAAATCCCTGATCCTTGGGATCTTGGGACTCGGGGTGCTGCAGCAGCTGTGGGAGAGGGTGCATCTCTTTATCCTCTTGACCCTCAGCTGGTCTCCCGGGATACAGCCCTTTCCTCAATCCTTTCCTCAGCCCTTTCCCCCGCCCTCAGCCTGGCACCCCCTTTTCACTCTCTCCCCACTGATTGACTCAAAGCCCAAAGCCCAGGCATGGCAACATCTGTACTCTTCACATCTGTCTCTGAGTCTCAGGCACTATTGCAAGCCAGAGGCACCTCCCTTTCCTCCATCCAGCAGGTGAGTGGGAGGGTCAGGATTCTGCTTTCTCCTGTAGGGAGGAGGTTGGACTTCCACATACAGGGAATGGAGTGGGCTTCACTGGAACCACTCCCAGACACCTACCCTGGAACCAGAAGAGAACTTGCAGGTTTGCTTCTATTGTCCTCTGGTTCAATGGTTCCTAAGGTCTTTGTTGGTTGAGAAAGTGTCTTTGTGTGTGTGGATTCTGGAAGCCCCGTCTCTTCCCTGTCCCCACCCCCAATTGTACGTAGCCTTCTCTCAGCTGAATATTCTGACTCACACAGAATTCTGTGGGATGGCCTAGCCCAGGAGCCAGACCACACAGGTGACATTGCTTTTCTGTAGAGAACAAGTTCTCAACACTCATCAGAGTTGCAACCAGCATGATCAGGTTCCTGCCACAGTGGATTCATGCTTGCCACCCTCCATGATGGATGGACAGGTTTTCTGACCTGGTCCGGGGCTCCAGGTTAATACTTTTCTGGGGATCTGTAGCTTTCTTAAGACTTCCTTAAGAAGCCTTAGCAAGGCTGGGCACAGTGTCTTACGCCTGTAATCCCAGCCCTTTGGGAGGCCAAGGCAGGAGGATTGCTTGAGCACAGGAGTTGGGAGACCAGCCTGGGCAACATAGCAAGACCTTGGTTCTCCCCCCACAAAAAAAAGAATAAAAAAAGGTGAGGGTGGTGGGTACACTTAAGCCCAGACCAAAAATTATTTATACCTCTTAAAGTCATTGAAATAAAGAATAAAATTTTTAAAAAAATTTTTTAAACTTAGCTGGGCATGGTGGCAGGTCCCTTTAGTCCCAGCTATTCAAGAGGCTGAGGTGGGAGGATCACCTGAGCCCAGGAGGTCGAGGCTGCAGTAAACCATGATCATGCCACTGCACTCCAGCCTGGGCGACAGAGTGAGACTCTGACTAAAAGAAGAAGAAGAGAAAGCAGCTTTGCCAGCTTTGTCCTCAAATTTGATGCTCTCCCTGGCTCCAGCCTCCCCCTCAGAAGGCCAGCCACAGAGCCAGTTCTGACTGGTGTGTTCCCCTCACCCCCACCTGCCTGGCGCCAGGGCCTACTCCTTTGTGGCCCTATCCCCTTGGCTGGCTGTGAGAGGGTTTCCAGGGCTGCTTGACTCACCGGCAACTGGTGTTGTCAGGCTGGCTGTCATGTGGCATGGTGGGTCCCATGGGTGGGTGGGCGGCCTGGTTGGGGTGGGTGTGCCCTCCTGCCCACTCGGGGGTCCTCCCTCCCCACTCTTTGTTGTCCTGTGCTGTTGTCTTGGTGCCTAGGGAGCCAACAGGGGAAGGGAAAGTCTGACCCCTCTTCCTGTCAACAATGACTTTCTGCTTGGAGCTGACCCCTCTAGGGTGAGTCACCAGGAAGGGCAATCCGCCCCTGCCGAGGGGAGGAGGGAGCGCTGGAGAGCAGTTCGCCTTCCATGACCCAAGGCCACGGGAAGCCAGCAGCTAAGCAGGGGTCTTCTTGCTGAAGGAAGGGCTCAGGACGGGCTCCTTGCTTACCCCCAAGGTGGAGGTGAGCTCCAAATTCCTCCTCTCCCCACAAGCCCTCTGCTGTTTAACCTGCAAGTCACCCCCGATTGATGTCCTTAAACATGGTTGTGGCCATGTCACATCTCAATTAGAATCTTCCAAGGCCCCTCACTGCCTCCAGAATAAAGTCCACATGCCTTTGCTTGGCTTCAGTCTCCTTTCTGATCTCACCACCCTTTGCTCCCCCAGGCCCTCGGCTCCAGCAGGCTGACCTCCTTCGCTCCTGGATGAGACACAGTGCGCATGGCCATCTCCACACTTCTGCCTTCACCACACCCCTTGGTCATCATTCCCCTCTCTGGAATGCCGTTTCCTTTCCAGATGCACCCATGCGTTAGACCCCATTTCCACGACTACATCACCCATCCATCCATTCAAAAATGTTGATTGAGGCCGGGCGTGGTGGCTCATGCCTGTAATCCCAGCTCTTTGGGAGGCCGAGACGGCAGACTGATTGAGCTCAGGAGTTCGAGACCAGCCTGGACAACATAGCAAGACCTCGTCTCTACAAAAAAGGAAAAAAATTACCTGGGCATGGTGGCACATGCCTGTAATCTCAGCTACTCAGGAGGCTGAGGCAGGAGGATCGCCTAAGCCCAGGAGTTAGAGGATGCAATGAGACAAGATCATGCCACTGCACTCCAGCTTGGGTGACAGAGTGAGACCCTGCCTCAAAAAAAAAAAAAAAAAGAAAACCAAAAGTGTATTGAGCACCTTCTAAGTGCCAAGCCCCCATGTGCTAAAGTTTCTGCCTCTGACAAGCTAGACAAGGACCCATGGCCTGCCAAGTTTGTGGAAGACGCAGAGACATACACAGGCACCTGCAATGTAGCAAGATGACTCAGGTGCCAAGGAAGCATCTGGGAGGGACCCATCAGCCTTGAGAAGACCAGAGAAAGCAGTAGGAGGAGGTTATACCTCTGCTGACTTCCTGAGAAGAGAGAAGGAGGCAGGCAGGCAAGGGAACCAGGGCAGGAAGTGGCAGCAAAGGTGTTTGGACCAGAGGAAACAGGAAGTAGGAAGGCCTGAGGCAAGAGTAGCAATCTAGGAACTGAAAGTGGGTCAGAAAATCTGGAGTAGAGGGTGTGAGAGGGCTGGTGAGAAGAGGCTGGATTTACCCAGTGGCCCCGCATGGTATAAACCTCTTCCTAAGTGCCGGAGAAGCCACTTAGGATGGTTTATAGCAGTGACTCAGAACGGGCACATTTGCACCTTAGCAAGTCCAGAGTGACTGGAGTGTGGACCACAGATTGGAGGAGGGGGAAACGCAGGCTGGGAGACCTTTTAGTGGAGGTCGTTTATTTGTTCTGGGCCAAGGTCACGGTAGCTTGAAGTCTCTGACCGCCTGCACATTCCAGTCACGCTAGCCTTCTTTACAAACTCATTTCTTACCTCAGGGCCTTTGCACCTGCTCCTTCTTTTGCCTAAAACTCTCCCTCCAGACATTCACGGGGCTCGTGCGTCCAAATAATTCAGGTTTCCGTCTTGAGTAGGCCCTGACCCACATCATTCTCTGTCTGCTTTAATTTCCATCCTGGCATTTGTCACTCCCCAACATTGATCATACGTTGTGGGCATGGTTTTCTATCCCCACTGCTAGACCATAACCTCCCTCAGGAGAGGGGCTTAGTCTGTCTGGTTCACTGTCACGTGGAAGGTGCCTGGGGAGTGCCCAGAAGACACCCAGTGGACGCTGGTGGTGGATGCAATGGGGTGGGTGCATCTGACTCGCCAGGGAGCATGACGGCTGCATCTGAGACAGGAGGCAGGAGGGTGGGGTGACAGTAGAACCGCAGTCAGAGTGGGAGGAGAAAGGGCCTGGGGCAGAACTGGGAACTGTAACACCTATGTCAGGCAGGGGAGAGGAGCCCCAAGAGGAAGAAGGAGGATCAGTCTGAGAATGGGCCTTGTCCCACATCTTGTACAAGTGCCTGTATTTTGTACCTGGGACGGGAGCCCCCGGTGGTAGGTGTGGCACCAAGGAGCCAAGGGAGTGGAGATTCCCAACAGGAAGAAGGGACCAAGAGCATCACACACCTCAGAGAGGTGGAGTATGCAAAATCCCCGTGCGGTAGGCCCCTGCCGGCAGCCCCCTCTGGGGGTGTGGGGACAGACTTCAGCATAGCGGGGAGGAAGCAGAAGACTGGTTGTGGAGACAAGGGAGAGGAGATGGATATCCTGTGCCAGGCCCAGGGTGATGACTGGGCATGAGGTGAGTGCTGCGGTGAATAGTGACCACTGACACGAATAGGACCACTGCCGTGAAAGGTGACCACTGCTGTAGATGATGCTCACTGCGGTGAATGGTGCCCACTGCGGTGAATGGAGACCACTGCGGTGAATGATGGCCACTGTGGTGAGTGGTGACCACTGTGGTGAATGGAGACCACTACGGTGAACGGTGACCACTGCTGTGGATGGTGACCACTGCAATGAATGGAGACCACTGCGGTGGATGGTGACCACTGCCGTGGATGGTGACCACTGCTGTGGATGGTGACCACTGCTGTGGATGGTGACCACTGCTGTGAAAGGTGACCGCTGCCGTGGATGGTGACTACTGCCTCCTAACTGCTCTTCTGGACCTGCTTTGGCAGAGAATTCTCCACACAGGGCAATCTTTCAAAAGCACAAATCAGATCACATCACTTTTCTGCTCACAATCATTACTTAGAATAAAACCGGAAGTCGCTAAAATGATAACGAAGACCTTCAGGGATCTGGTCCTCTGACCTCACCTCCCCCGCACTACTGCTCACTCCACTCCCATCACTTGGATTCCTTGTTGGTCCTTGAGCAAGCTGATCCCTGCCTGGAAGGCCCTCCACCCCAGCTTGTCTCTGGGTCCTCCCCACCGCCCCTCCCCACCGCCCCTCCCCACCGTTCAGGGCTCTGTTCAAGTGTCACCTCCTCAGACAGGCTTTTCCTGAGCATCTGAAGACAACTCTCCCACCCTCTGTCTCTTTACCCTGCTTCATTTTTCAGCATGGCAGGAAATTGTATCATTTATAAATATGTATATATTATATATTTATTACGTATTAATTTTTTTTATTTGCTTGTTTCTTGTTCATCTTCCCAACTAAAGTATAAGCTCTGGGAGGACAAGAGTTATAGGACAACACACATTCAGTGTCAACACAAGCACACCTTGGCATGGCCCCAGCTGGAGCCTGGGGAGGGGTCCCGAGGGTGGCCAACCTGAGATGTCCCCTTTCCTTCAGGACCAGATCGGGCACTCCTGGATCAGCATGCATAACCTTTGGTTACCTTGAGTTCACCTTGAGTTCTTTCTAATACTAAAAATCCCACCCCTAGAGAGAAATCGCAGCCATTCTAGAAATCCTCTCCACCCCCCCACCCCCAATTTCACGCTTAAGCTCGCACTCCACCCTATGTATAAATGAATGTTGAATCTGCCAGGGTTTCAATAGAAGGAAGAAGAATAAAAGAATGAAGAAGACAGAGCTCCTGCCTGCCAGGGTGAGCCTGGAGACTCATGCTAACAATACTCACGTATCAGGCTTTAAGACAGGCCAGGCGTTGGGCTGAGGCATGAGGACTCAGAGATAAGTAAAGCATGTCCCCGAACTCAAAGAATGTAGATTGTAGCTGGAGAGAGAGGCATATAAACCGGTCCTTCCACTACATGGTAGAATTACCTGAAAAGCTAGGCAGCTCCTCCCTCCAGCCTCAGCTTAGCTGTCCCCTTCCTCCAGGAAGTCTTCCCTGACGTCCTTCATGCATCGATACAGTGTGCCTCTGTTGTTTTGGCATGAAAGGGGCGGGGTTTCTAGTGCGCAGGCCAAGTGCGAGAAGGCACTTATACTCACAAGTATACTAAACGACTGTGAATTCTCTCCGAAGGTGGGAATTTTAGTGTTTTAATGAACCAAAGGTGAGCTAAGGTCACCACAAGTTATGGGCTTCGATCTAGGTGTGCCCCATCTGGTCTGAACCAGCCGGGGGATGACCCTCACTCCACGAAGGTTGCAGGAGAACAGTCACTATGCCCAACTGCAAGATGTAGTCAGCACTCCAGAGAACACTTCACCCACGGCCTCAGCATGACCGCCATGCCCAGGCTGGAGCCTGCGGGGAAGGGGACATCCCGGGTTAGCCACCCCAAGACCCCTCCCCTGCTTGGGGCCATGGCTAGGGCTGCTCGAGTTGTCATTGAGTGTGTGTTACCCTACAGAACCCTGGCCAACAATGGCTCCGCACAGCAGCTTTGCAAAGGGGCGTCCCGTTTTATGCTGAGGCTTGGAGAAGTGAAGGAGCTTGCCCACAGACAGAGGTAGAGTTAGCTGGGCTGCAGGCAGTGAGCTCTACAAGTGGGCACAGGCCAGACTTTTCTTCCCTGTGCTAAGGGACCCCTACAGGGAGGAACACTTTTAGGCCCTCCCTCCCCCTTCTCCTTCTAGGTGGGGAGATGAGAGGAAGCCAGTGAGAGGCATAAGAGGTACGGGGAGGAGCATTAGGAAGGAGGAGGAGGATTCCTGAGGAGATGCCGAGAAGAGGGCCTGAGGAACAGCAGACCAAGCCTGAGCTTCAAAGGGCACCTTACAGACCAACAGACCACTTCTACCTTCAGGGGATAAGTAGGGACTTGCCTCAGGAGGAGAGAGCTCTTGCTAAGGAAACTTCTTTCCTTCCACCCCCAAGCTGCTGGGAATTCCCCACTTCCTGGTAGGAACTATAGAGCCCTGGGGGGATTTTCCTCTGTCCTGGAATTCAGACACTTTCCAGCTTTTATTATGTCTTCACTCTCTGCCTACCAGCACCTCCCCAACACACACACAAATGGGGGAGGAGGAAGGGTCCTCTGGAGACACCCCCACCTTCCTGCCCAGCTCTGGAACAAATATTTTCTCCTACATCTCCTCAGAAGCCACCTGTCTGGTTGTCTGGGGGCCATGCATAGAGAGCAGGCCCCCCTCTGTCCTCTATTTAAGATGGGTGACTCAATGGCTGACACCACGACGGCTGAATCCACGGCCTCCAAAAGCAAGATGGGGCCCCATCAACAGCTAGGGAAGAGGCATTCTGCCAGGGCAGCTTAGCATGGAGGCACACTGTAAGGTCCCTGTGAGTCACTCCAGCCCAGTCCCTGCAGTCCCTGTCAATGTTTACTGAAAGTATTCCTTCTCTGTCCCTGCCACCAGCTGTTAGTAGGAGAAAGTGATGGAAGACAGCTAGGCTAGGAGGTCTTATTCAGAAATAAGCCTGGCCGGGATAAGCATCGACCTGCTGGTGTCTGGGATCTAGACAGCAATCTCATGAATCTGGTCTGAGACGTATCTCAGGCCAACTGTTTGCTCATGGGTCCCCAGAGCACCTGCTACGTCTGAGAAACACTCTCTTAATTCATTTCAGCAAGCTTTGAATCTGCCAGGGTTTCAGTAAAAGGTTCTGGAAGGGAGAAGAATAAAAGAATGAAGAAGACAGAGCTCCTGCCTGCCAGGATAAGCCTGGAGACTCATCCTAATAATACTCACGTATCGGGCTTTAGGACATGCCAGGCACTGAGCTGAAGCATGAGGATTCAGAGATAAGTAAAGCATGTCCCTGAACACAAGGAACATAGATCGTAGCTGGAGTGAGAGACATATAAACCGGTCCTTCCACCACATGGTAGAATTACCTGAAAAGCCAGGCAGCTCCTCCTTCCAGCCTCAGTTTAGATGACACCTTCCTCCAGAAAGTCTCCCCTGACCCCCATCTGGGTAGATGTCCTTGATTCATCATCACAGTGGGCACCCTTTAAGCTCTATCACTGCCTGGCAATCTGACAGCACCCCCTCACCAGAACACGAGCACCTTGAAGGCAGGGTCTGATTTTCTGTCTAATCAGTTATCTGCAATGCAAGGTTATAATACATGCTGATTAGAGATGTTTGGCTTTGCTGTAGAGAAAAGGCTGATGAATTCAGTGAGATAAAAAGGCACCAGGGAGAAGCTATGATCACAGCCAAGCCCTGCAGGACACCTAGGCTCTTGGCAGGCAGAGGATTGAGGAGGGCGTGCCCGGCTGAGGGGACAGCACATTCAAAGGTCTAGAGGCGGGAAAGTACATGGCTTATTAAAGCCACACACAAAAGAAAGCCCAGAGGGACTGATACATAGTGCACGAAGGGAGGAGGAGCTGTGGGTGGCAGGAAACACAGGACCAGGTCAAGAGGAGTCTTGATACTATCCTAAGGAGTTTGGTCTTTGTTCTGTAGACACGACCCCCTGAGGGTTCAAGGACAGGACTCATGTAAACTGATCAGCATTTTAGAGAGATCATTCTGATAGCTATGGGAAGGATATGTTTGCAGAGTGCCTTGCTAGGGGTGTCCACTTTTTGACCTCTATTTCCTGAGCGTTGGGGAAAGTCGGGGCGGGGGGTGGGGGTCAAGCAGAGGAATCAGGAAGCAATTGTGATGTGAGGAGACAGATGACAAAAACTTGAATCAGAAAAGGGGCAGTGGAAACAGAAAGAAAGGGGTAGCACTCGTGAGTCCGATGTGGAAAGTGAATTATCACCCACAGTGAAACACAGAAGAGGAGCAGGCTCGGGGTTGGGCTAGAGTTAGGTGGAAAATGTGCATCCCATTCTGGGCTATCACCAGCCCAGGAGCTCCCTAGCTCCCGGAGCAACCGAGAGAAAAGGAAGACTTGGATGTTCTCAGTCCTGATGCACCTAGGTAACAAGCTATGCGAGGACTTGGAGAAATCCATTTTGTTCAAAGCTATGCTAGTGACAACATCTCTTTCTACTATGAAAACATCTCACAGACCCCTCCTGGTTTTAGCTACCACACCCCCATCCCTCCTACCCATCACCATAGCGACCCACATGGCTGACAAACAGGAGGTGTTGCCAGGAGAGGTAGGATGTGTGGTGAACACAGGGAGCACATGCCATCATCAGGGATGATGATCTTCTTCATGTCGTGAGAGTGGCCCAGCCCACACCCTGGCTTCTCCATTGTTCATCTCCCTATCTCTGACAAACTTATGTCTCTCTGTGTCCTGGCCACCCACTCCCATCACCACTCCCTAGACTTAGTCACCACCCAGCACGCCCCCACCTCTGAAATTACTAATCCTGACATCCTTCTTTCTCCTCCCAGCTCACTCACTCCATCATCTCGGCTGCACCTGCCCTCTGACCCCATCAGGTGCACCGGTCCATGGACCACCCCCCCCCCGCTCCCCCCGTTTTCTCTCTATCCAGCAGCCTCCTTCCTTCACGCTTCTGTCTGCAAACATGAAACTCCAAATTTTACTCCTTCTCCCCTATGACATGAGTTTCCTTTTGTGGCACCAGCTGGCCAAACCCCAACTGTGAACAAAACAGCTACCCTCTTCCTCTGAACTATGCCTATGTGAAAGGCGATTCTGCAGAAGACCACAGCAGCACACTGGCCAGGTCCACATCATTGTGGCTACCAAGGTGGACCGAGTCCCTGGCTCTGCCTGCCATGCTTGCCCCAGTGACAAAACCCATTCAACAAACTCCTGGTACAACCTCAGTTTTAGAATTTCTCCCTGTCCTCAAGACTTTGACATAGTCATTTCCATCTGAATTCTTAGCAGATGATATCACATCTCATTTCCAAGATAAAGCTGGAGCCTCGGGGCAGGAATTCTTTCAACATCCTGCTGCCCGTTCTACCCGGCTGCTTATACCCTTCCTCTGCACTTGGCCTCCTGGTTTCAAGGAAGACATGTATTCTCCTATCTAATTTTGCCACTTATCCTGTGGATGCCAGTCCTTGCTGCCCCCTGAGGGGCTTGCCTGGCCCTTTATCTCTAACCTCTCCTTCACTCCACATCTCCCCATCAGCACTTAAACCAGTTCAAGTCTCTAACATTACATCAAGATCTTCCTTGGCCTCCCTCTCCCTCCAGCTGTCCCCTCTTCTTCCCAGGAAAACATCTCAAATGCCTCCCACTTACTCCTCAACTCACTGTGATCTGCTATGTCCCCATCACAAAATACAAACTGCTGTCACCAAAACCACGAAATTACCTTCCCCATACATTCGGTGAATAGTTTTAGCTCTTGCGTGTTTTGATTTTTCCACTGAGAGTCACTTCTTCTTTCTACTACTCTGGACAGCCGTCACACGTTCCTGTTTTTCTCCTCTGCTCAAGCCCTGAATATTAGAGTGAACGAGACTCTGTCCCAGGTCTGTCTCCTCTCTCTGTCAACCCTGAGAACTCCCTCCCCCCTCCACACACATACTCCCGGTGCTTCGAGTGCTACTCTGCGTTGCCAGTGTCTGGCACACATGGTGTAGACCTCTCTCCTGGGCTGTGTGTCCGTTACCTATAGGATTGTCCAATTTCACAAATAATACAACAGGATGCCCAGTTTCATTTGATTTCAGATAAATAATGAATAATGTCTTAGCATATGCCACATGTTATATTTAGGACAGATTTATACTAAAAAAAACTGTTTGTAATTTATCAGAAATTCAAATGTAGCTGGACATCCTTATTTGACCTGGCCACCCCGCATGAGTTGACATCTTTATTTGAGGCCCCATAGACAGACCCATTCGGTATATACAAAACCAAACCTCACATGGGACATACTCAGTCCCTACTGGGTTGTACAAGTGAAAAAAGCAAGATTGTCCTTGACTCCTCTGTGCTCCCTTGGCTCTCAAATCCTCCTAAATATCCGTAAAACCTGACCACCTCATACTCCAGCAGTGTCTGTGGTCCTAATCGAGGCTGCCCTGTCTTTTACCTGCCATAGCCTCCTTCCTCCTTGCTGGTCTCTAGCATGTGATTGCCATGTAACAGTCCAAAAGATCTTATTTAAATTTGTATTCTATCATGGCACTCCCTGGTTTAAATTCTAAAATCTGAAATCCCTACCATGGCCCCCAATGCCCCGCATGAACGAGACTCTGTCCCAGGTCTGTCTCCTCTCTCTGTCCCGGTGCTTCGAGTGTTGCTCTGCACTGCCAGTGTAGCCCTTGACAACCTCTCCCTCCTGTTTATGGTTCATGCTTCCCCTTTCTCGACGGCTACGCTGAGCTTCTTTCAGTTCCTCGAAAGTGCTGAGCCTATCCTTACCATCTTCCCACATGCTGTTTGCCTGGAACAATCCTCTCCGCTCCTGCTTTTCCTCTTAGTTTATGATAACGCTTTGGGTCTCGGCCCCTGTCCTTCACTCCACAAGTCCCAGTGGAGCACTTGACACCCTCTAGTGACCTGGCCAATGTCTGGTTCTCTGTAAGGCAATGAGCCCTGTGAGAGCAGAATCTTGTCTTTCTTCTTCATTGTATCCTGAGCCCCTAACACAGTCCCTGGCACAGACAAGCAGTTCAATTAATATTTCAGGGATGGGCCAGGCATGGTGGCTCACATCTGTAACCCAGCCCTTTGGGAGGCTGAGGCGGGAGGATTGCTTGAGCCCAGGAGTTCAAGACCAGCCTGGGTGATGCAAAACTTTGTCTCTACAAAAACAAAAAATTAGCTGGGTGTGGTAGCTCCCACCTGTAGTCCCAGCTACCTCATGAAGGATCACCTGAGCCCAGGAGGTGGAGGCTTCAGTGAGCCATGATCGCATTACTGCACTCCAGTCTGGACGACAGAGAGACCCTGACTAAAAATAAATAAATAAATAAAATTGGGGACTGGATGAAAGAGTAACCTTTCTTCCCAGTCATCCTTGGAGGTCCTCGCCTATCTTCCTGTGAGCTCTCAGCACAGAGCATTCCCCAGAACGGGAATAATTCCAAATGGACTTAGAACATATACACCACTATGCACCCAGGTAGTGTGTCTCAGTCCTCCTGGTCCAACGTTAGGGTTATCTGAGTCCTGGGTGTCAACAGGAGAAGGATGAAGGCAGAGCGACCAGAGACAAGAGGGAGCCCAGCATCCTCCTGTGAGTGATGGCGGTCCTCATGCAGGTGAACAGACATGAACATGGAGCAGCATATGGCCTCCAGCATGGCTCTCCCAAGTCCCATGGGAGACCCCTCAACCATGGGTGTGTTGAGCTTGGAGGGAGTCCAGATACACCTGTTCAGCAGACTGTTATGAATGAGGTCCCAGAATGAAAGGACTGATCAGGCTGAAGGGATAAATCTGGGAGTCACCCACAAGCAAGTGGCCATCAAAGCTGTGTGAGTGGCAAGGGTCCCCGGGGAGACCATGGGGATGTCCAAGGAGAAGTTACCAATGATACAACTTTGGGGACATCTGGGTTAAGGGTTTAGGAAGAAGACTACGCTGAACCAGAAGTGGAGAAAGAGGAACTAGAGTCATCGAGGGAGAACATGAAGGTGCAAAGCCGGAAGCCAGGGAGATAATGCTGAAATAAGCAACAGTTGGGCAATGGAGTCAGCTGCCCCAGAGGGGGTAGGCTCTGAGAAGTGGCCCTGGGTTGGAAAATAGGACGTCAGCGGTGACCTCTGGAGGGGAAAATTAGCTCATCTCTCTGTTCCCCACTCCTTCCACCTTCCTTCCCTTTGATGACTTTTCCATGGGCAGGGACAATGCTGTCACCTCCCTGCCTACTCCTACAAGTGGGAGGGTTGTTTCTGATTTGGAGGATGATCAGGGAGAGGGAGAAAGTTCATTCCATTCAAGCAAGGTTAAGGATGCATGTCCAGTCTCCAGAACTGGGACCGTGTGCTGAGGAAGGCGGAGGTGGGATTCTTTGCCCTTGGGAAACTTATGGTCTTGGTGGGGGGTCCAGGCACTGCTGCTGCTGCTCAGCTCTGCACCTCCTCACAACAGCGGCCTTCCTGGCTGGTCCCCATTATCCTGGAAGGCTCCCACAGGCTGTGTCCTTCTCTGTGCCCCACCCCCCACCCATTCTTCTGTCTGGAGCTTGCCTCCAACTACCACTGCTCTGATCCCCAGAACCTGCCTGCAGAGATGGCCACAGTCTCCCCAGCTGTCCACTTCATTCTACCTCTCTCCCTTCCCCCAGAACATGCCCCCGGTAGCATACTTTACTTTCATCTCCTTCAGGAAAACAAACAACCAGACAAGCAAAACGCCCACCCTAGGTGCAGAGTCCTGAAGTCTGGCAATCATCCAAAGCTCCTGCAGCTGTAAATAGTTCCTGGTGTCTTTCCTCATCCATCCCGGGAGTCTCAATGGACTTTGACCTCCTTGGGTTTGTTCCTGAGGGTGAGGCCTCCTTCTCCTCTCCACCCCAACTCAGCTATGCAGCAACACCTCCAAGTGGCTCCCTCACCTCCAGGGGGTACTCTGTCCCTTGGAAGCCACAGGTCAGTGAGACCCCCATTTCACAGAGCTTCAGACTCATTCGGGAATATCCCACTTGAGGCATTTTCTCCCAAAAGGACACAGGACGGATCAATATTTCATAATTATACATATATTTTTTTCTTCTTTTTGAGTTGGATTCTCACTTTGTCACCCAGGCTGAGTGCAGTGGCATGCTCACAGCCACCACAGTCTCAACCTGCTGGGCTCAGGTGATCCTTCCGCCTCAGCCTTCCAAGAAACTGGAACGACAGGCACATGCCACCATGGCCAGCTAATTTTTTGATTTATTGTGGAGATGAGATCTCACCAAGTTGCCCGGGCTGGTCTCAAATCCCTGGGCTCAAGCAATTCTCTCACCTTGGCCTCCCAGAGTGCTGGGATTATAGGCGTGAGCCACCATGCCCGGCCCATAATAATATTTTATACATAGCTTTTTAGCATAACACTCTCAAGCTCAAAAACCTTTGGTGGCTACCTGTGGCCTGGAAGCTGGGGGGAGACCTTCACTGGGGCTTTATACCCTCAGGGCAGGAGAGAGACAGGAAGGAGTCCACTGGTTTCTCTGCTCCAGAGTCCCCACTGAACCTGGATATGCTCTCCCTCCCATACCTCTCCCCCACCCCGTGAGCTTCCAGCACAGGAAAAATGGGAGTTTAGACAATGAGGAGAGAGGACGTCATGGAGTCAAGAATATACTCAGAAGACCCTTCCTTCCTGCCTTGGCTCATGGGTGGCCAACTCCAGATTGTGCAGGATTGGAATAAACTCAGCAGCTGAGCATTCAAGACCCATCTGAACATCTGGCCCTGACCTGTTGCCCAGGGATCAGGAGGCTTGCCAGTAATTCCCACACACCTTGGTCAAGTGCTTTTTCCTCCAGCTGTGGACTCCTTAAGTTAAAATGAAGGAACTAAATGGTATGGCCCATTCCATCCCTCCCATTCTGCAACACAATGGCTTTGCCTTTCTGCGCCTCTCTTCCACAGCATCAATCATGCGCTCTTGCCCGATCCATTTCCTTAGGCCTTCTAAACACTCTAGACCAGCAGGATCAATAGCCTTAGTCCCATCTGTCAGCTGTAATTGATTGGCGATGGCTGCATTGAGGAGTTTGCACTCAGAGTTAGTGGGAAACAGTGCTTCACTCCATTAACAATGTCTGCAATGGCAAGAGGTAGAAGAGTGATGCCTCGTGTGCCACATATTTGCCTATGCTCTTTCAGCCTTCCATCTTTGACTCAAGCAATTTCCTCTTTCGCCCTCAGAAGTTTCTTCCTCCTCTGAACCAGAGATAATAACTTTTGAGGGACATTGGGTCTATTTCCAGTTTTTAGAGATTAGGAACAGAGATGCTGTAAACAAACAGGACAAATAATAAACAAAGCAAAACAAAAAAGATCATGACTCTTTGCTCATTGGACGTTAAACCCAGGCTGCCTCGTGGGGTTAAGCTTGCTCTGGGGAATGTCTGTGTTCTCTCCCTGATGGGGCTGAGGACTCATGAGCAGCGAGGCCTGGCTTATACCACTCTGTGTCCCACGGCTGTCGCCCAGAGCTAGCCACTCTGCAGGTACTCAGAAGGATTCGCTAAGCGAAAAGCTTGTATATACACAAGGAAGACTACAGAATCCCACCCAGGCCCGTAGAAACTAACAGCTGTCTGCCTGAGCTGAATACACAGAGCGGGGCAGGCCCAATGGGCTTAGTCAGACATGAGACCTAGACACGGTTTCCCTAGAAGTCAGTTTCAAAATCGGGGAGGGGCTTTTGGGTGAGAGGAGGTGGGGAAATCTCAGTTCTCGGGAAAGTGTGAAGGCTCAGAAGTGGGAAGCAGAGGCTCTGCCCCAGGAAAGTCACCGAAGAGCGTTCTAATTCTCTCCCTTCCTCCTGCATGAGACCACGTGGCAGCACCTCGCCAAGCTGCTCGCTGCTTCTTCCCGCCTGGGTGCCGTGTTTCTCCTGGGCCACGTGCGCTAGCCACGCTGCTCACAATGATCATCAGCCCGTCAGTCGATAAACTTAAGATGCTGGCGGTGCCCTGGGGTTGGTGACCGGCCGTGAGAGAGCCTTGAGAGCTATAAATCCCGGATTAGAGCTGAGATGCTGCCAACACCTCACAGAGTCCCTGATTTACTAGGAAGTTCTTCCCTGGCCTCTTCTGCTGGTCCTATTTGCATGGGACCCTGTGTGGGCTGGGCAGATGGCTGAAAAACAGACAAAAAAATAAAAGACCAAAGCCTGATGTTGAGGCAGCGTGGATAAGACACCTCACCTCACCCCCGCCCCCACCCCCACACATTGTGTTCAGCCCCCTACGGATTGCTATTTAACCAACCTTAGCGATGTTCTGATTCGTGTGTGCTTGCTTGTCTTCCTACCATTTTACAGGCCCCTTGAAGGCAGACACTGGCGCATATTTCTAGTGCTGCCTCTCCCACCCCATTTCAGGCTCCTAGACCCTCCTGGGAAGGCCCAGCTGATTAACTAGCTGAACGGAGAGGATGAGGGGTTCATAAATCATAGAAGGAAGGTCACCAAGAAAAGCCCCAGCTGCCTGCTCCCCCAGGGCCCGCAAACTTCTCCTCAGCACCCTCTGCCAGCCCAGTGCTTCCTTTGCCTGAATCCTGCCATCGGGCAGCTCTAGGTTGGGCCTTCCGCCTAGGTCCTCTGGGGAGACATCACTGGCTTGCAGTTCTGAGTATTTCAGTTGGCTCTGTGAGCAGGGCCTGCTCCAGGGCCAATCTGAATGAATTTGGCCACCTCCCTGTTTTACAAGTCCCGTTCCTAAGCTAGAGGCTGCAAACATCTCTCCGCCTTCCTGCACAATGGCTCTGTTCCTGCGGAGGGAAAAACGTCTGAATTGTCCGAGTTTGTTTCTTCTCGAGGTCTTCCCTCATCTACTCTCTCACTGAGTAAGGATCTGCTGGGCCCTAAGCCTGGGCATGGGCGGGGAAGTGACCTGGGCAGTAGTTAGAGAAAAGCAAAGGAGGGCCCCTGCTCCCTTGCAGTTCCAAGCCCATCAGGGTTGGAAGGACCAGAGCACAAGGCTCATTGCGAAACCCGGCGAGGCCATGCTTGCTTGATAAGCACCACATGTGTGCAGAGAGGGCTCAGCCTAGCCCAGCCTGGGCTCTGTTGGGTGGGCCACGGCCTGGGAGGGACCCATGAAAAACCAGGAAGAGGATTCTTCCTCAAGAGCATGAAGAACCCGTTCAGCTTGTCACCAACTGTGTGACTTTGGGCCAGTCACCCAACCTCTCTGGATCCAGGGTCTTTATCCACACACTGAGGTACTCTGATATTCTAGGGTTCTGGCACGTCACAGAGCTGCAGCAGTTGCCAGAGGGCTTTGAGAACTCCCTGGGCTAGAGGCCGAGGCCCAGGCCAGCAGGGATGGGCACGGGGCCTCTGATCCCATGACTGCTAGACAGAATGGGTCACACCAGTGAGGCTGTGAGGCCAGGATGCTAGGACAGCATCCTCCAGTCTGGAGACAAGTTGTCTCAGGCCTGGGCTACCCTAGTCCCGAAGCTGCAGTGGGCCAGAAAAGAGGAACCCTGGCTGGGGGAGGTGGGGGTGGGGTGGAGGGAGGAGTGTAGAAGCCACATCAGCACCAACCGGGACAAAGATGAGCTGTTCTCCACAGCTTGAGTTTGTTTATTTGCAAACAGCAGCATTTGCGCTGTCACTGTTCTCGGCCTCCCAGACCAACAGAGGCTGTCTGTGCACCACCCCGCCCCCTCTCGGGCTCCATCTCTGGCCTCCACCAGGGCCTGTTGCATGTGCAAATCCACTGGCACTCTGCAGCGGCTCCCATGCGTGGGATCTGAGCAGGATTGGCACCCAGACAAGTGAACCGGTCAGTGGTGCTTTAGGTGGGAGGGAGTTTAGAAGGGGACGCTCTGGCCTTGGGGGTGGCCAGCGGCATGCTAAGCAGGAAAGGGGTGTACCCCAGGTACCCAACTCTGACCACAGTTCAGCATCCCCACCCCCATCTCAAGTCTCAGGAGAAAGGCTTGGAGATGACTCTGGCCAGCACCCATCAGTGCTGAGAATTTAGGATCTAGGTACCTCTGAAATGGCCTCTTGAGGTCCTGAAACCTTGAGCCCAGGAAAGCAAACCTCCCTGAAGTTTCGCTGTCAGGGACAAGCTCTGTGCAAAAGATCCCTCATGAGCTCAGACGACTCCTTCTGGCAGTTCCTTCCCTGGGATAAGCACTGAGTCTACATAGGGCCTTGTCACGCAGGCCACCATACGTGGGAGGGACTCAGCAGTGGGGCCAATAGAGACAGCCAGTCACCTTCTTGCCGAGGGTGATTCCTGGGAGAAAGGTCCCCTGCTTAGAAGAAGTGGCTCGGGGCTGGGATTGGCAGAGAATGGGTCTCAGAGTATCAGTGAAGTTAGACCCATCCCATACAGCCACAGGTCTCAGAGTATCAGTGAAGATAGACCCATCCCATACAGCCACAGGACCACCTCCTTAGGAGAGGGATACCTTCTCCTTGCACATGTCCACAGTCCTTGTCTTCTCTCTGCTCCCCAAAAATGGGGAAGTCAGAAAAACTCCAAAGATATGAGGGGGACCCCCAAAAACAGAATTATCTTTTGGAAGGTGGGTCCCTTGTAGGATAGGCTTCCGCCATGAGGTAAGTGTTCTAGGAACCCACCGGCATCAGTGCACCAGCTAGTGTTGAGGTCAGAGGCTGCGTTTGGCTTCAGGGAATTTTTTTTGGAGACTCTTTCAGCCCATTTGCCCATTTCATGATGGATGAGTTATAAGCGTGCTTGGTGTTTGGCAGTTTTTGACCCAAAATGGCATGACCCCCATGTCCCACCCTTACCATTCACCTGATCTCACCCCGAGTGACTTTTTTTTTTTGTTTCCCCAGTTGAAAAAAGTCCTCAGAGGGAAACAGTTTGCCGATGTGTAAGAGGTGAAACAAAAAAATGGCAGAAGCACTAAAAGGCATAAAACTTGGCCAGTTCAAAAACTGTTTTGAGCAGTGGAAAAGGCATCTCAACAGGAGAACCGCATCAAACAGAGAGTACTTTGAAGGTGACTGAAGTTTAGACATATAAGAATAAATATACACTTTTTTATAAATAAATTCCAGCCTTTGTTGGGTTCTCCCTGTATGTCAGCGCGACTCCCTTCCTTTCCATCCCAAGGCGCCAGCCATTTCTGCAGCCTTCTCTCTCAGACCTGGCTGGGAGGTTCCCGAGAGGGCAAGGCCTCTGGTAAGAAAGCTGGGTTGACACAGAATCGTTCCTCAAGTAGACTTATGGATCCAGCCGGGAAGGGGCTGTAGGGGGCCTAAGTCATGGGTGCTGGAGACATCAAAGACCTTGGGCCTCCGGAGCCTTGAAGTTGGGCAGCTGAGGGTATAATGATGGTCTCCCAGCTGTGTGACCTCTTAACCTCTCTGAACCCCAGTTTCTTCCCAATCCCACAGTTATGAGTGTCAAAGCAGGTAGTGTGTGAGACAGCACCTGGCCCAGAGCAAGCGCTTATGAATGTTTAAATCCGTCTCTCCCAGCATTTTCTTCCCAGGAAGGGTTTTGTTGATTGTAAAAATAAATACGAAAAACAAATAAATGTTTAAATCCTCCTTTGTCACCAGGGCAGTTGGCAGGGCTATATCCCCACCTCCTTAATACCACTTAACTAGGAACCCAGAAGCCCATCCAGGAAGCCCTAGCCTGGTCTCAGTGCTAAGTGGGCTCTCAGCAGCCTAGTGCTAAAACTTCGCCACAGGGTCAGGCCCAGGAAGTGGGGGAGTGGGGGCGGGGGGGAAGAGGGGTGCAGAGTGCTACATTGATAGGTAGGAGAAGACTCTCTTTCTTTAATTTTTTTATTTGAGTCAGAGTCTCACTCTGTTTTGTGCAGTGGCACAATCACAGTTCATCAGAGCAACTTCCTGTGCTCAGGCAATCCTTCCACCTCAGCCTCCTGAGTAGCTGGGACTACAGATACATGCCACCACACCCAGCTAATTTTTTAAAATTTTTGTAGAGATGAGGTCTCACTGTGTTGCTCAGGTTGATCTTAAGCCCCTGGGCTCAAGCAATCCTCCTGCCTCAGCCTCCCAAAGTGCTGGGATTACAGGTGTAAGGCATCATGCCCGGCCCTCTGTGTCTTTCTTGGATTTACACGTAAAAGGAGGTTCAGGGTGTCCCTGGGCTGGGGTGGTAGTGTTCAGATCCCTGAAGTCACACTGTGCTTGTAGATGTCCACCCTTCCAGCCCTCCCTACACACACACACACACACACACACACACACACACACACACTCACACACCAGCACTGCCCCGTATCTGAATAAGATCCATTTCAAATCCTTGATCCATGCCTTTGGCCGGTTAACTGGGCATAGGGCACCCTGGACCAGCAAGAGAAGCTCTAGGTGGGGGTGTAACCCCTCCAGCCAGGGTGCCCTGTGGCAGCGAGGCCTGTTCCAAAGCTGACTGCATTTACAAGAATCTTAATTTTTATTGTAACAGCTGCTGAGCCTCTGCATTCTCTCCCACCTGTCACCCCCTGACTCATGGCCCACCTGTCTGTCCAAAGCCTCTGAGGAAGCCTCCAAACATCCTGATCCTGGCCACCCATCTACTTAATTTCAGACATCCAAATAAGGAGTTTTAAAGTGTATCTGAGAGAAGCCTCCGGAAGTATAAAACATCGGGCCTTGAGAGGCTCATAGCTTTGAGGCAACCTAATGTAGAAAGGAAGGGGACTACACTGCACATGTAGTCCATGTGCAGGCAAGGTCGGGCAAGGCCAGAATACCGGTGTCCTGAGTCCTGGAGACAGGCTGTGCACATCTGCTCCAAGGGGTTAGACCAGTCCAGGGCACCTCAACTTTACCACCTACTTGCTGGGTGGCCATGGTCAGTTAGTTACCCTCTCCGGGCTGAAGGCACACATTCCTACCTCAAGGGGCTGTGAGGGTGGAATGGGATCAATGTGCAAAGTGATTGACCAGGCCCTGGCCCGGAGTCTGCGGTCAGTAGTAGCTAGAATAACACGCATGATCTAAGCTAGCGGCAACTCCATCTTTTAGGAGCTCAGGCCAAAAACCGCAGAGTCATCCTGACTTCTATCTCACACATCCCACACCACAATTATCAGCCAGTCCTGTTGACTCACCCCATGTCCAGGCTTCCACCTCCTCTCACCATCACCTGTCGCTCCACTCAGGCCATCCCTCACCTGAGTTTTTGCCACAGCTGCTGAGCATGTCTCTCATGGGCTCCTCGGTCTCTTCTCAGCACAACAGGGATTAAACCCTCCATGGTTCCCTATTTCATTCACCCGAGTCCATGCAGTGACCTGGGAGCCCACTCGTGATCCACCACCCCCACCTTGACCCTTACTCCCACTGCTCCCTGCCAGGCTGCTGTGCCCCAGCCTCGCAGACCTCTTCCTGATCCCCAACAACAGGCACGGTTTCCCCTTACCTGGGGCACACGTTCCTGGGTGCCCCCGCAACTCACCTTCCTCTTCCCTGTGAGGTCCAACCTAAGCACTGCAGCTAATACTGCTGCCTTCCCCCCAGCCCAGCGCCCTTTCACTCTCTTACTTCACTTCAGTGTGCCTGGCTTTGGGAACTTTCAAAGCTTACACAGAGCCTTTTCCCCACGGTCCTTGGCACCTTCTGGCACCCCGTGTAATTTACTGATTTAATCTCCATTTTGTTCCATGATGCTGCTGAGTCACTTAGAACTCAAAAAGTATTTGTTGTGTGAACGATATAGTCTCAAGATCATCCTGTGAGGTGATTCAAGCAACCTACTTCTTTTAACTGCAGAAACCCCTGGATTTTCCAGGGTGAAGCTCTACTTTTCTCTGAGGGCCACAGTGAACAGGATGGCTCCTAGGTTCACTCAGTCCCTTCCCTTTAGGATTCTCTCACCCGGGGCTGCCGGCCCCTTTAAACACTCTGGCACATGCACAAGTGCAAACCCATTTCTTTGGCTCCCCTCTGCACAGCTGAGGCCAACTGGAACTTTCCTGGATTTTTGCTACTTCCTAGTAGGGGAGAAAATTAGGAAAATTAACACAGAGAACACAGGAATCATAAAAATGAAACAGCTTACAAAGTGCAGGTTTCTGATCCAGTTCTCAGAGTGTACAGGTTCTGTCTTGTTTCCAGTGCCTTCTGAGGCAGCTGAGTTCTTTCCTCAGAGCCCTGGCCTGATTCCCTAGGTGTCTGGCCTGCGTCTCCCCCTTTTCGGGTTCCAGTCTCCCGCCTGCTCCCTGCCTCCCACCATCTCCCTCATGGAGCGAGAAACCATACCCTACTGTTTCCTAGTATTGAACTAAAGAAGTTCATATCTCTAGGACAGTTTTCTCCTCTGTAAAATGGCAAGGGTAATGCACTGGTCTTGAAGTACTAATGGGTAGTAAAATTCCAAAGACAAAATAACAAGTGTGCCTGGCTTTGGGAACTTTCAAAGCTTACACAGACATAAGGCATATGAGAGGCATGCAGGACCTGCCCCAGAACCAGGGTATCTGCAAAGCTCACTCTTACAATTTCAGGACACTCTTGCCTGGGTACTTGCAATATGATCACAAAGGAGCTTTGCTTTCAGTTAAACAGCAAACATTTGGTCTCCTACCTACCTGGCTATAGATAAGGCGAGACTGGGGGAGCTGGAACACAGAGGGAAACCGAAGTCCAAAGCGGGGCCATGCTTGGAGGTACCACCAAATCTGGTACGTGGAAAGAATTGCCAGGTGTGGACCACTATAGTCCCAGCTACTCCAGAGGCTGAGGCGAAAGGATCACTCAATCCCAGAAGTTCAAGACCAGACCAGCCTGGGCAACATAGTAAGACACATAAAAATAAAAATCCCAGAGGATCTCATGCCCTGGCAGGAGTGCCTTTAGAGGCAGAATCGTGATACTTTTTCTTAATAAACTTTGCTTGGTATAATGCAATCCCTAAAGCACCAACTTTGTGTAAAGCTCTGCAGTCGGTATTGGAATGCAGCAGTGAACAAGACGGACAGCTCTCCTGCCCTCATGGGAAACACTGTCTGTGGGTGAGACAGATAGTAAGTGAATACACAAGCAGTTATGATTATTAGAGACTGAGACTTAGAAGGAAAGGCATAGGGTATCATGAGAATGCATAATGAGGGAACTTGATCTTGTAGAGGGGATGTCATGAAGGCTTCCAGGAGGAGGTGCTGTGTAAGCTGAAAACTAGTTGCAAGACACTGTTTGGCTATTTCTAGCAAGTCAAAACTGGGTTTCTCACATGACCCTGCAGCCCCCAGTAAGCCGGACAGAGAACGTGGCCCCGGGTCAAGGCCAGACCCTGGGTAGAAGATAGGACCTGGCGATGATGGGCAGGGAGGTCGGAGGGGTGCAGCCTGGGCTCAAACTCAAGCCCACTGAGGGCTGCCCCCCCAGTCCCTCCCACCCTGCCCATCCCCCACACACTCAAGCTAGGGTCACGGAAAGATCCAGGCTGTTCAGCCACCCATGGACGCAGCCAGCGGGGCAGGGCTCCATGACCTCATTGTAATAGTGTCCTCCAGCCCTGCCAGCAGGAGGAGAAAACAAACACTGAAAAGTCCCCCAGGGCTCCCTGATGCCTGCTCAGGAAGACTCGGCTCCAGGCACCAGGCTCCAGGCTCCTCTGAGCCCCAGGCATCGCGCCCCACTCAGAAGGCCTGAATGGAATTCGAAAGTACTTGTTTCTCGCTGAAAAATTCCAAAGATTGCTCAACATTCCTTTAACCCCAGGAGCTGGGGTTTGGCAGGAGACACTGAGAGCCGGCGGGAATGAGGGCCTGTGGGCCTGCCTCACAGCGCTCCAGACTGTCCGGGAATAGCCCTGCTGTCCTGCTCCCAGGGGGCAAAAGGAAGGGGGCAGATGGAGGCGGTAGGAGGTTGTCAAGACCCTCCTCTCCCCACTCACAGGGGCACTGAGTGTGGGCTGGGTTTTGGTGGAGCTGAAAAGAGGTTGAGGAAACCTCCAGGCTTCTGTAGAGGGGAGTTGAGAGCCACCATGATCCCAAGAGGGCCTGGGACTGTTCCCCAGAGTCTTCGGCTGTTTTCCCAGCTCTCGGGGGGGCCTCGGGAGTAGCTCACAGCCATGACTTTCTGTGGTTACCAGGGAGATGAGTTCCCTCTTCCTGGCTTTCTTTCCTTTTTTTTTTTTTTTTTTTTGAGTCGGAGTTTCACTTTATTGCCCAGGCTGGAGTGCAGTGGCATACTCACAGCTACTGCAGCGTAGACCTACTGGGCTCAAGCAATTCTTCTGCCTTAGCCTTCCAAGTACAGGAGGCTACAGGTGCACACCACCACACTAGGCTATTTATTTATTGATTTATGTAGAGGCAAGGTCTCACCAAGTTGCCCAGGGTGGTCTCAAACCCCTGGGCTCAGGCAATCCTCTCGTCTCAGCCTCCCAAAGTGCTGGAATTACAGGGGCGAGCCACCATCCCTGACTTCTTCCCAGCTTTCTGCCAGAGGAGCCTGGCTCAAATGCCCCCTCCCTCAGGCAGCCAGCTCCCTGCCTGGATTAAAATCCATCTCGTTCTCTGATAAGGCACTTACCACGTTGTGTCTCAAATTGTAGTTGTTTCTATAAATGTCTGCTCTCCCCTGCTAAAAAGAGAGGCAGCAACCCTTTTGGTTCATATATGTTCATATATAAAATTCTGCAGGGCCCAGCTGGCACAGAGATGTGGGTACCAAGAGGTTTGCTGCAGCATTACTTACAACAGTGAAAAAAATGGCAAGTTATCTAAATGTTCAAGCATAGGAGTTTGATTAAATAAGTTAGTGTGTACCCATGTATCAGGATGCTAAGCAGCCGCTGGCAATTACATTTTCAAACATATTGGCCAGGCATGGTAGCTCACACCTGTAATTTCGACACTCTGGGAGGCCGAGGTGGGAGGATTGCTAGAGCCTAGGAGATCAAGACCAGCCTGGGCAACATAGTGAGACCTTGTCTCTACCAAAAAAAAATTACAATAAAATAAAATAAGTCAGGCGTGGTGGCACACACCTGTAGTCCCAGCTACTCGGGAGGCTGCGGTGATAGGATCACTTGAGCCCAGGAGTTCAAGGTGGCAGTGAGCCGTGATCGTGCCGCTGTACTCCAGCCAGGGTGACAGAGTGAGACCCCAACTTCAAAAAAAATTTTATTTAGAGGCATGGAAGGATGTTAAAATCAACAATGGTCCATGATACAGATGGACCATTGTAGTGCTTCCTTTGCTTAGTTTTTTCTATACCAGTATAGTAAAATCCTGCCATAACGTGATTGGTGTGAGGATAAAGATTAAATTGTGTTAAGTGTGAGGTTATATTAGTGTGTGAGTAATAGAAAACAGCATTTGGAGCAGGGAAGAGCCTCTACCGTCACGAAAAGCCCAAGATGGAGACGTTGAAAATTGTACCACACACAGGACTCTGCATGCTGAACTGAGAAAAGGCCTAAGAACCCATGAGGCTGTCACTTTCCAATCTGGTCACAGACCCACCTGGTCTGCAGAAGGAATGGCAGCAACTGGCTGGTTAGAAAAAGGAGGTCTATTGATTATGTCCAAAAAACTTTGCATATATTTTTAATGAAATTAGAACCATACTGTGTATATGTTTCATGTCCTTTCTTACTTAACATTCTATCTTAAGCAACACTTCATTTTAGAAAATATTGTTATAAAACATGTCATTATTGTAAACATCTTGTTTTTTAAAAACTCTTTGTCTTTATCTTTGATTTCCCCTCCCTCTTATTCATAGGGTACAACTGCTGAGTCAAAAGAAATAAATACTTATTAAGGCTGTGTGTCGTGGCTCATGCTTGTAATCCCAGCCCGTTGGGAGGCCAAGGTTAGAGGATTGCTTGAGCCCAGCAGTTTGAGGCAACATAGCAAGACCTCATCTCTACAAAAATAAAAAAAATAAGCCAGGCATGGTGGTACCCACCTGTAGTCTTAGCTACTCAGGAGGCCAAGGTGGAAAGTTTGCCTGAGCTCAGGAGGCAGAGGCTGTGGTGAGCCATGATCTTGCCACTGCACTCCAGCCTGAGTGACAGAGTAAGACCCTGACTCAAACAAACAAACAAATATTTTTGAAATACGTTTCTAAATTTCTCTCCAGAAAAGCTTTTCTAATTTACACTCAGTTCAGCAGCAAATGAAAGTGTTGCCTATAGCCCCGTCAGTGAATGGGCTTATCATTGTGAAGGTCTGTGTGGATGGACTTAGAGATTTCAAAAAGCAGAAAGGATAGGATCTGGTGGCTGCTTGGGTGTGGGAGGTTAAATGAAGAGGAGGATTTGATGGCACTGAGACGCTTGGCCTGGATGTGCATGAAGATAGGAAAGCTTGTGGCTGAGAAGGGGGAGGAAAAAAAGAAAACTGGGGGCAGGAGAATAGAAATTTAGTTTAGAAATCTTGTACGCTTAAAACAAACAAACAAAAAACCACACAAGACCCAGTGGATAAATAAGCAAAAAAAAATTCCAAAAGAAAACATGCAATAGTTAAAGAATAACAAAATATCAATTTTACCATTCCATTAACTAAAATTCATTTAGCTGAAAATAATAGAATTTTAATTTTTATAAGTTTGGTTAAAGGGAGCATTTAGGGGATTTTCACCTGGAAGAAAAGAGAAACAGCTGGGAAGGAAACCTTATACACAGACAAGATTTACTCTATCTCTTTTGTTTTTCCTCTATAGGTCAACTCTATTCTCTCTCAGACTGGCATGTCCACATGGCAGGAAACATGGCTTTTGATAGAGCTGATGACTTGCCTCTCACAGCTTTGCCTCTATAGAGCTACTAAAATTTTCTCCCTCTGGTCTCAAGGTTAAAAAAAAAAATCTCAGGGGAGAGCTCTGATTGACCCAACATGGTCAATCCATTGATGCCTGGGGGTTGAACTATTATGATTGTCCACCTTGGGTCAGGTATCCTTCCGGGACCTAATAAACAATGTCTGGGAATATGATTTGGAAGAGACTGGAACATGCATGTGAATCACATGGTTAGAGTCAGCCAAGAACACTGCTCAGAAAAAGGGAGTGCTCTTCTGGGCATGAAAAACAATGAATGTCCACTGGGTTTCCAGTATACTCACATGTTCCTCTCCCCATACAAATAATGCCCCAAATTGGCCTCTCTGAACAAAATGCAACATCCCTTTTCAAGTGGGATGTAATGCAAAGTCTCATCCAGCACTCAGCTCCAAGTTCAGAATCCACTATATGGGAAATCTCCTTTATCCTCTGATAGCTGATACTATTTTCTTGTTATTCTTGATGTTCTGCAGATTTAGAAAAGCATGCATAGATGTGGGTTTATCTATTCTACTAAGCACTCAGTGGGCACTTTGTGTTTGAGGATTCTGGAGAATTCTTGGCCATTATCTCTTCAAACAGCCTTTACCATTTGCTCTAATCCTTTCTTTTGAGCCTTCTTTTAGATGGAACCTCTCAAACTTTGTTCCAGTTCCCATAATGGCCCTTTCATGTTTTTCACCTCCTGTGCTGTGTTCTGGGTGAATTTCTCGGTCCCATCTTCCAAAGCACTAATTATTTATTCAACAGTGTTTGCTCCAGATCTTCCCATCTGCTCAAATACTGGATTTTTCATTTCCAGGGTTTCTAACTGTTCCTTTCCCATACCTCCTCACTCTTGTTCATTTCTTCCCTTATCTTTTGAGAATTCTGAACATGCTTATTTTACAACCATTTTCATCTTGCTCTACTATTTTCTTTTCATCTGGAAGGAGCTTGCTTCCTGCTGATTGCTTTTGTTGGCAGTCTTTTTTCATGTGAGTTTCCTGTTCCTTATCCATGGAAGTGTTTATCTTCTTTTGAAATGTGGCAGTGTTGGTTCAGTGTTCCCTCTTTCATTGGGGAGGCAGTTTGGAGCGACGGTGAAGAGCTCAGGTTCTGGAATCATCCTGCCAGAGTTCCCTGACTTCATTGCTGCACAGCCCTACGCAGACTTCACTTCTCGGAGCCTCAGTTTTCTCATTTGTAAACTGAGAGATAATAATAGCACCTGCCTAATCAGGGCTTTGGGCTTTGAATGGGGTGATGCATATAAAGCACATAGATCTAGTGCCTAGTACACGGTTTTTAATAGATGTTAGGCCAGGCATGGCGGCTCACACCTATAATCCTAGCACTTTGGGAGTTCAAGACCAGCTTGGCCCACATAGTGAGACCCCATCTCTCTTTCTATAGAGAGAGTAATATATAGATAGATATATAGATCACTAAATCCCCATCTCTCTGTATATATAGAAAGAGAGTGCCAAATATATATTGACACATTTTAAGTATGACATTCATTCAAAAGATGGCATTAATCAAACTGATGCTAGTGCCACCATGCGACAGGCAGGGCAGCCAAAGAAAATGGTGGAAGCACAGTTTAGTGAACATCCTACTACATTGCTATCATAATTTAATTTCAACTTCAAAAAGTATTACATAGATAACATCTCTTAAAATGTATATACATTTTGGCATATATATACACACACACACACACACATATATATATAAATGTTAGAATATTTTTTCTACATATTAGAAAATGAGTGAGCTTGAGGTGTATGGAAGTGGTGCTCAAAGTGTTAATTTAGAGGTCCATTTGGCAGCCAGTCCAGGATTCTTGGGCGTGTCCATTTCTCTTGCTCATGACTCCTCATGGTCTTGTCCTCATTGGTTCTGTGATTACTACAACCGCCAACCACCCCCAACACACCTCATGTAAAATGCTGGCGGGAAACAGGGTAACTGTTATAATGCTGCCATTAAAACTGGGTGAAAAGGAAGGAAAGTTCCATGGACACCGGTCCAACAATTAAACCACATCCATCTGGATAGGGCTGGTGAGGTCAGGGCTGTGGCTGATGGATACTGGCAAAGAGCAAACTCTCTTGTTGGTTGGTCTGGCTCTCCAGGTTTTGCCTGTAGGGAACAGTTCCTTCACCCACATCCACAAGGCCCCGCATGAGCATGGTGGTTGAGAGGATTCCCCTGCTTGGGGCTGTGTAACCTCATAAACCACTTCCTGTTGGTTAGGTACCTGGGGATTACCTTCAGACAGAGGTTCCCAAGCTTGTTGGATGATAGAAATCTCCTGGGGAATTTAGTGATCACACTCTAAATCTGCTAAATCTCCAAAGGAGGGGCTTTGCAATCTATGTTTTTCACAATTATCCGAAGTGATTCTTATCATCAGGAAAGTTTAGAAAATAAACACCTTTGTGGTTGAGCAATCACATGCCTCCATTGGGCAGACTTGGGCTTGTTTAGCACTTAAACCCTTAATACTTTCATCATCTGTGCGTTTCATTTTGGGGGTCTCTGTTAACCAATAACCAACATCAGAAATGCCGCAAGGCATGAGAGTGTCCTGTCCCTGTCCATGTGACTCCAGCCTCTTAGCAGCAGCTCTGGAGGTTCTGCCCATCCCCAGGGCTCAGCAGGAAACAGCGGGAGGGAAAGCAGGGCTATTCTGTCCTGCAACGTTGTCCCTGCCACTGGGATTTTCACAGGACATGGGTGGGAGGGGTGGAATTGGTCACTCCTCATCAGGAAAGGAATCACAACATGTTTGGCAGTTTGTGGTCCTTCCCAGGTGTCATCATTCCAGTTTCCAGGATCTACAGCATCTTGATCAGTGCACAGACTTTAGTGGGGGAAGAAAATTAGGTTTTTGCAAAGGGCATGGCTTGGCCCTTTGGGACTGCTGACAGCGCAAAGAAAGCTCTCTCTCAAAGCTGCATCTCAGACCAGGTGTGGCGGCTCACGCCTGTAATCCCAGAACTTGGGGAGGCCAAGGTGAGAGGATTGCCTAAATCCACGGGTTCAAGAGCAGCCTGGGCAACTTCGTGAGACCTCATCTCTACAACACATCAAAAAATTAGTCGGGCGTGGTGGTGTGCACCCGTAGTTTCAGCTACTTGGAAGGCTAAAGTGGAAGAATCGTCTGAGCCCAGCAGGTTGATGCCAGGGTGACCGTGAGTGTGCCACTGTACTCCAGCCTGGGCGACAGAGTGAGACCCCAACTCAAAAAAAAAAAAACAACAGAGAAGGTTGCATCTCTCTGTCCAGCAGCTCCTTGAATGCTTGCTTCTTCTGGGTGTTCTCTTTCTCTCTCACACAGAACCCTACCAAAGGCTGCAAGAAATCACTGACACATTCTATTATCCTGGCATTTTTGTCCTAAGTTTCCTAAAGTATAAGTCTGAATGGCACATGGTCTGAGTCCCTAGAGACACTGGAAAATAGTCAAAACAACTCCCTGGATAACATAAAATTAGAGAATGCAATTTTTATGGACTAGCATCTGGGGAAGCTCATGGCCAGTCTCCCCTCCCCGCCCCCAACTAACCTTGATTCAGTCATCTGGGGCTCATCGATGTCCACATCCCAGTTCAAGCTCTAATTTATTCACTAAGACTCTTTTAGTAGTAAGTGACAGAAACACAACTCAAACTAATTTTGGCAAAAGAGACTTTTTTTTTTTGAGATAGGGTCTCATTCTGTCAGCGAGGCTGGAGTGCAGTGGCATGATCCCAGTTCACCGCAGACTTGGCCTCCTGGTCTCAGGTGATCCTTTTGCCTCAGCCTCCTGAATTGCTGGGAATAGAGGCATGTGTCACCACACCTGGCTTTTTTTTTTTTTTTTTTTTAATTTTTGTAGAGATGAGGTCTCACTATGTTGCCCAGGCTGGTCTTGAACCCCTGGGCTCCAGCCATCCTCCCACCTCAGCCTCCCAAAGTGCTGGAATGACGGGCGTGAGCTGCCACTGCCTGGCAAAAGAGGCGTTTGTTGAAAGTTTCACATGACTGGAAGAGGAGTGGGTTGCAACTGACCCCAATGACCAAAGGTGACTGCAGAGACTTTCTCCCCTCTCCTGCTTGCTCTTCTCTGCACACAGTGGCCTCCTGCCACACACGACAGAAGCAGCCCCTGGTGACTGCTGTGACTTACCTCTCTCCCTGTACCAGCAGAGAAGGATGGAGCCTGTTTACTTTCATCACAAAATTCCAAATCACAAAAAGAGACTCTGAGTGACCCAGTTGGTGCTGTTATCCAGCTCTATCTTAGACCACATGTTTAGAAGGAGGTCAAGGAGCAACTCCCAGAAGGGTATTTTCTAAACAATAAAATGTGACAAAACAGAACAAGAGATGTGTTCCACTCAAAAATCTTAAAATGCAAGTTAAAATGACAATTAAATACGATTGGGATGAAATGAAATGAAAATATCCAGTGCTGGTGTGTTGTTTTCCATTGCTGTGGTGACAAGTTATCACACATTTGATGGCTTAAAATGACACCATTTTATTCCCTTGCAGTTCTGTGGTCAGAAGCCTGATGCCTGTCTCACTGGGCTAAGATCAAGGGGTTGGCAGGGCTGTGCTTCTTTCTGGAGACTCCCGGGAAAAATCTATTTCCTTGCCTTCCCTAGCTTCTAGAAGCTTTCCACATCCCTTGGCTGAGGGCCCTTTCACCATCTTTAAAACCAATCATGGGGCTGAGTCATTCCCATTTGGCTGTCTCTCTTGGGTTCTCTTCAGATCTCTTTCACTTTTTTTTTTTTTTTTTGGAGTCAAAGTCTTACTCTGATACCCAGGCTGGAGTGCAGTGGCCCCCTCATGGCCACTGCAGCCTCGAACGTGCTGAGCTCAGGCGATCCTTCTGCCTCAGCCTTCCAAGTAGCTGGAACTACAGGTGCATGCCACCATGCCCAACTATAATTTTTTCTTGATTTATTATAGAAACAAGGTCTCGCCAAGTTGCCCAGACTGGTCTTGAACTCCTGAGTTCAGGCAATCCTCTCGCCTTCACCTCCCAAAGTGCTGGGATTACAGGCGTGACCCACTACGCCCAGCACTTCTTTCACTTTGAAAGGTTCCTGTGATTACACCAGGCAAATCCTCCAGGATAAATTCCCATCTCAAGGCCAGTTAACTGTCTTTACACCCCTTTGCCGTGAAACCTACTCATGGGGTCTGGAGATGAGGACATGGATGGGAAGGACAATTATTCTGTCTGCCATATTGTAAGGGTACAGGGAGTAGAGCCCCTCAAATTCTTTTGGTAAAGATGTAACATTTCATAAAGTTTCCGGAAAACAAGTTAGTAGTTCAGTAAAATCAGTCTTACTCATATTTGCTCATCCAACAATTCTAATAATCTGTCCTTTAAAAATGCATGTGCACATTTTAGTTCACAAGTATGCACCGAAATGTTCATCGCCACTTTACTTATATCATCAAGAAATTGGAAACCTTAATGTCCAATGGCTATAAGTAAACCACGTTATATTCATATAAGAAAATATTATATTTAAAGTAAAAGGTAGGCCGGACTCGGTGGCTCAGCCTATAATCCCGCGCTTTGGGAGGCTGAGGTGAGTGGATTGCCTGAGCCCGCGGGTTCGAGACCCGCCTGGGCAAATGGTGAGACCTCATCTCTACACTAAATCAAAAAATTAGCCGGGCGTGGTAGCACGCACCTGTAGTTCCAGCTACTTGGAAGGCTGAGGCGGAAGGATCACCGGAGCCCAGCAGGTTGAGGCTGTGGTGGCTGGGAGGGGCCACTGCACTCCGGTCTGGGCGACTGAGTGAGACTCCAACTCAAAAAATAAATAAATAAAGTAAAAGGTTATGTTTACGAGAAGCTTTTGGTGAAATAAAAATGTGTGTATACCCTAAAGTTAAGTAAAAAGAAGAGGTTGTCAATACTTTTTTAATGTTGTTGTGAACATAAAAGAGCTCTAAAAAAAAATAAAGTCTAATGTCTAATCGTTAAAAAAAAAAACCAGGGATACAGAACGGTTGTGATGGCTTACGCCTGTCATCCCAGCACTTCGGGAGGCCGAGGCAGGAGGATTGCTTGAGCCCACGGGTTTGAGACCAGCCTGGATAATACAGCGAGACCTCATCACTACAAATTTAAAAAAATTTAAATTAGCCAGACATGGTGGCACATGCCTGTAGTCCCAGCTGCTTAGGAAGCTGAGGTGGAAAGATCACCTGAGTTCAGTCCACCTCACTGCACTCCAGTCTAGATGACAGAGTGAGAACCCAACTCAATAAATAAGTAAAATATTTAAAATGGATGTAGCCGGGCTCGGTGGCTCAGCCTGTAATCCCGCGCCTTGGGAGGCTGAGGTGAGTGGATTGCCTGAGCCCGCGGGTTCGAGACCCGCCTGGGCAAGCGAGACCTCATCTCTACAATAAATCAAAAAATGAGCCAGGCGTGGTAGCGTGCGCCTGTAGTTCCAGCTACTCGGAA
>CAUYQG010018762.1:0-11390 GCA_963574415.1 Tarsius wallacei
TTCCAAGTAGCTGGAACCACAGGCGCGCGCTACCACGCCCGGCTAATTTTTTGATTTATTGTAGAGATGAGGTCTTGCTTGCCCAGGCGGGTCTTGAACCCGCAGGCTCAGGCAATCCACTCACCTCAGCCTCCCAAAGGCACGGGATTACAGGCTGAGCCACTGAGCCCGGCTCCTTTCATCTTTATGTAGTGTTCTTCTGTATCTTTTTTAACTTTTGATGGCTTGAAGGTTGTGTTGTCTGATATTAGAATGGCAACTCCTGCCTTTTTTTGTTTTCCTTTCACCTGAAAGTTCATTTTCCATGCTCTAACTTTGACTCTGTGAGTGTCCTTTGTAGTGAGATAAGTTTCCTGAAGGCAGCATATTGCTGGGTTGTGCTTTTTCATTCAGTTTGGCATTCTTTGTCCTTTCAGCAGTGCATTTAGTCCATTCACATTCAGGGTGATTATTGAAATGTGAGAGTTTGTCCCTTCATATGGCTCTTATAAGGCTGTTTTTTTTTCTTTTTAAGTTGTGCATTAATATATGTGTACATTTTCATTTTTGTGGGTGTGCTGTATGCTCTGTTGGTTCTGTGTTTGTTTGTGATCTTGTGAGGTGCATGCCCTTCCTTTTTTTTTTCTTTCTCTTTTTTCTTCTGTGCACAGCTCCTTTTAAAGCATCTCCTGTAGAGCTGGTCTGGAAGCAGCATATTCATTTAGGGATTGTATGTCTGGAAAGGATTTTAATTCTCCATTTCCAAAGCTTAGTGTGGCTGGGTAGGAAATTCTTGGTTGAAGTTGTTTATCTTTTATAACATTAAAGATTGGAGTGCAATCCCTGCTGACCTGTAGTGTTTCTGTAGATAGGTCTGCAGCAATTTTAATTGGTCTTTCCCAGTTGATAGTCTGACCTTTTCCCCTGGTATACCTACTTTGTGTAGGTGAATTACTGTGTGTCTAGGGTTGATCATCTCAAAAGATGTCTTGCAGGAAGCACTAATCTATCACTAACCAGTAATCATCACTACATTTTGTCTTTTTTCATAATATCATATAATAAAGTCATTTGCAATTCAAAAAAAATGATGTCTTGCAGAGGTTCTCTGAATCTCTTGTGCTTGTATAGTCATCTCTCTGCCAGGATGAGGAAAGTTTTCTTGGATAACCTCATGGAATGTTTGTTCCATGGTGTTTTACATTTCTTGTTCTGCTTTACAGATACCATTCAGACATAGGTTTGACTTCTTTTGGAGAGTTTATTTTTCTTAAGTTTTCTTTGTATAGTTTTACTATGTTGGGTTAATTTCATATTTTGGTCTTCTGGCTCTGGGATTCTTTCTTCTGCTTAGTCAAGTCTGCTTCCTATGCTTCTCAGTTTGTTGTTTATTTGTTGGATGGAGTTTTTTCTTTCCATTATTTCCAGATATGCTTTCTTGAGTCTATCCAAATCTGTTGCAACTTCATTTAATTTTCGCCCTTGCTCTTCTTGATTTTTATTCATTTTATCCATCTGTTATCTGATCTCTGTAAGTACCTTCTGGGTACAGTCATTCTTGGAGATAACAATTGTTTGTGCTTCAGCAGTTGTTCTTTCAGGCACTGTCTCTTTTTGACTCTAAGTGTTACCAGTTATTTTTCATTGGTATTCCCTCATTTGTGACAGTTCTTTTATCTTTCTCTTTAATTCCATTGCTTAGTGGGAAATAGAGAAGCAATTTCTTCTGGTTTTGCTCTACCTCTTGTTGTTCCCTGAGCCAGACCTCCTGATTTGTTCAATTATAAGATAGGCCTGGGGGGTAGGTCATTGTGCTATCTTTTTACAATTTTGAGCACTTACTAGGTCGGGGGAGGGGCCACAAGAATTCAGAACCTATTGGTGGGTCACAGTGCTCACTATCTATCTGATGAATGGGCCACCTAAGACTTGCTGTCCATCTCCTCACTATTTGACCTTACAATGGGTTCGCTTGTGTTGCTTCGAGTCCAAGATAGAACATAAGAGAGAAAAGAGAGGGAGGAAGGAGAGAAAAACAGAGAGAAAATGAAAAAACAAACAGAGAAGACATGAAGGAAAGAAAATAGAAAACAAATAATCAAACAAACAGGAAAAAAAACTTTAAAAAAGAGAGAAAAAACAACAAAAACCGACTGGTAGAGATTTCTCAACTTTACTATATCTCTTTAGGGGGCTCCTTCTTGTGGCAGGTTCTGTGACAGCAGATCTGTTACTGCACATTCCCTCTTTCCTATTGAAACTTGAGATGTGGGAATCTTCTCCCCTGCTACCTGCAATTGATAGCTGACATGGGGAGGTAGGGAAGGTGACTTGAATCAGTGTCTCCCAGCCTCTCTCCCTCCCATCCTTCCTCTCCCAGCATGGTCACAGCTCCCATAACATCCAGCTCACAGAGGATGAATGGTGTCTCCAGACTCTACCCTGCCCTCCTGATCTCTTTCTCTCATTGCTGGGGGAATGAGGGAGATAGTTTGGCACTCACTTACCAGTTTTCTTCTCCCACCAGATATTTCTCCTCTGTGTGCATATATCACCCAGCAGCTGTTTCATTGTGGTGGGGTAGGTTGTCTGGGACTCCACATCTGCCGTTACCCATCAGGTCTTGTGCACTGAGGGCAATCCTCTCTGGATTCATGTATAGAAACTCCAAAGCAATGAAACGATCTCCTCCCCCTCATGCTTAAGATTCAGTTCTGATGTTCCACAGAGGCCACCCTCGAGCACTTCTCTGCCCACAGTTTAGGCTGGCTGTTCAGTTCAGTTCCTCTACAGATTGCCATTCCAGCTACACACAGGGAACAGGGGAATTGCTCCCTCCCCAGCAAGTACCACAGTCTCCAGATTCCAGATCCCAGAGGCAGGACCTTACAGATTAGCCTGGCACTGGATATGATGGTAGTGAGTCCAGGTGCTGGGTAGTGGCCACCTTCTGCCACTTCTTCTCCAGGAGGACCTTCCTTGTTTTGGAAAAGTGACACTCAGTCCTGCCCCATAGGAAGTGCTAGGATCTGAGCAGCAGCAATAGTGGTCACACTGTGGGGAGAGCCCCTGTCATCAGCCCTCAATTCCTTGCTAACTCAGATACTCGTGTGCCCAGCTACACTCCCATCCATATGCTGTTTTGCCATCTCACACATCTACTCACACAGACACTCGCATACTCACACCAGCTCCACTGCCATCTTCCCCTCTTAGAAAAACCACAATGTTTTGATTATTGTAGCTTGGTAGTAAGGTTTGAAGTCAGAAAGTATAAGCCCTCCAACTTTTACTTTATTTTATTTTATTTTTTTTCTATTCAGTGCCCCTGTGGTTTTATATAAATTTCAGGGTCATCTTCTTTATATCTGCAACAAATGTCATTAGAAATTTGACAGACATTCCAATGAATCTGTATATTTCTTTGGATGAGTAGTGTTGTCATTTTAACAACATTAACTGTCGTTTTATTAACTCAGTGTAATGTTCCATTTATTTAGGTTTTCTTTACCTACTTTCAGCAACGTTTTATAGTTTTCAATTTACAAGTCTTTCACCTCTTAATTGAATTTATTTATAAGTATTTTATTCATTTGGATGCTAGTATAAATCGAATTGTTTATTAATTGTTTCAAATTGTTCATTGTTGGTATATAATCTGTTTTATTATGCTGTTAGATTTGATTTGCTAGAATTTTGTTGAGAAATTTTTTAACCATATAAAGAATATCGGTATGCAATCTATCTCTGACAAAGCCATCAAAAACACACATTAAGGAAAGTAAGCCCTATTTAGCAAATAATGCTGAGGAAATTGCCTAGCCACATGCAGAATAATGAAACTGGACCCCTACCTATCACCATATACACAAATTAACTCAAAATGGATCAAGGACTTTAGTGTCAAACCTGAAACCATATGGATCTTAGAAGAACATATTGGGAACACCCTCCTGGACATCAGAGTAGGCAATGAATTTGTGAATAAGTCCTCAAAAGCAAGTGCAAATAAAAGCTAAGATTGACAGGTAGAACTTTATAAAACTTTAAAGTTTTTGCATGGCAAACAAAACCATCAAGAGGGTAAAGAGACAACCCACGGAATGGGAAAAATTTTGCAAACTATGCATCTGACAAAGACCAAACATTCAAGATCTACAAGGAATTCAAATGAATTGACAACTGTCAAACAATGCCACTTAAAAAGTGGGCAAAGGACATGAACAGACACTTCCCAAAGGAAGCCATTCAAGCAACTAACAAATGATAAAAAAACAAATTCTCAGTCTCACTAATCATTAGAGAAATGCAAGTGACAACTACAGTGAGATACCACCTAACACCAGTAAGGATGGCTATTATTGAATAGTCTAAAAACAACAGTTTCTGGCACAGCTGTGGAAGAAAGGAAATGCTTCTACACTGTTGCTGGGAATGTAAGCTAGTTCAACCTTTGTAAAAAGCAGTGTGATGTTTCCTCATAGAACTAAAAATTAAGCTTCCATATGATCCAGCAATCCCTCTTCTGGGAATATACCCCAAGGAACATAAATCACTCTATCAAAAAGACATCTCCGCATATACATTCATTGCACCACTAGTCACGAGAGCAAAAACATGCAAGCAAAACAGATGCCTATCAAAAGTGACTGGATAAAGAAAATGTGGTACATATACATGATGGAATATTATGCAGCCTTAAAGCAGAAAAATTCATTGCCTTTGCAGCAACTTAGATGCAGTTGGAGACCATTATACCAAGTGACCTATCACAGAAACAAAGAACTGAATACCACATATGTTCTCACTTATATGCAGGCTCTGATCACTGGTCACATGAGCACAAGGGTGGGATCAGCAGATACTGGGCACTCCTAGGGGAGGGAGGAAGGAGTTGGGGGGACACGTGGCAACACGTTGGGTACTAGTTTCCCTATCAAGGGAAGAAAGGACAAGCTAGGATCCTAAATTTACCTGCATGCAACTTACTTATGTAGTAAATCCTCACTTGTGCCCCACCACTCTAAAATAAAAAATTTTAAACGAATATTGGTATGTACTTTTCTTGTGATATTAGTAGGCTTTGGTATCAGGGTAATGCTTGCTTCATAGAATACGTTAGTCTCTTCTGTTTTTTGAAAAGTTTGGGAAATGTTTGGTGTTAATTCTTCTTTGAATGTTACATTTAGTCAGTGAAGACGTTTGGTCCTGGACTTTTCTTTACTGGGAATGGTCTATACTTGTTTATTAGCTCTAGGTGGTTTATAGTATTATTCACATTATCTATTGTCTTCTTGGTTTTTTTGTCTAATTGTTCTATTCGTTATAGAAAGTGGAGTCTTTAAGTCTTCGACTATTACCATAGAACTATTTTTTCCCTCAGTTCTGTCCATGTTAGCTTCACATATTAGGGAGATCTGTTGTTTGGTGCATATATGTTTATAATTGCTATATGTTGTTAAAGAATTGACAGTTTCATTAATATATAATCTCCTTGTCTTTTGTGATAGTCTTTTAATTAAAGTCCATCTTGTCTGATATTAATATAGCCACTCTGGCTATGTTTTGGTTATTATTTGCATCAAATAGCTTCTCTCATCCTTCATTTTCAGCCCATTATGTATTCGGAGTGAGTCTCTTGCAGACAACATAAAGCTTGGTTATATCTTTTTATTAGTAAGTCTTTCATTTCGTATACCAATCTCCACATTTTGGTTGGATAGTTTAATTACTAGTATTTAAATAATTACTGACAAGGAAGAACTTCTACCATTTTGCTCTTTTTTCTGCAAATATTATGCCTTTTTGTTTGTCGTTTACTTAATTACTGCCTTCTGTTGTGTGGAGTTTTTGTAGGTTACTGTTTTGAAGCAGTTATCTTTTTTTGGTATTGTCTAATTTCTTTTAAGAGTTTGCTATGGGCATTACAATTCACATACTAAATTTCTGATGACTTAGTTTGAATTGATACCAGCTTAGTGTCAATAGCATACAAAACCTCTGCTTCTATATAACTCTACCTCCTCTTTATATTGTTGTCCACCCAAGTCTTATCATTATAAATTGTGTGCTCAATAACTTAGGTTTATGCTTATTTTATACATGTTTCTTTTTGATCATGTAGGAAATAAAATGTGGAGTTACAAATCAAAATTGAAATAATACTGTCTTTTATATTTACTTCTGTAGTTGTCTTTTCTGGATATTATTTGTCCATATAGCTACTAGTTACTACCTAGTGGCCATTCATTTAAACCTAAAGGATGCTCTTTATCATTTCCCATAGGTCAACTTACTAGTTGACCTCAGATTTTTAAATTTCAATAGGCTTAATGTCTACTTTAATTTAAAAGGAATTTTCTACAACTGAGAAGAAATGGGGGGGGCATTTCTTAGCCTCCTTAAAGGAAAAATATTCCAGCCAATAATTTTATATCCTGAAAAACTAAGCTTCATAAATGAAAGAGAAATAGTCTTTCCCAAACTCTAAGGGAATTTGTCACTGGTAGACCAGCCCTATGAGAAATGCTCTAAGGAGTTCTAAACACAGAATCAAAATTATGATACTCACCATCAAAAAAGGTAACATAAGTATAAAGATAACATAAGTATAAAGGTAACATAAGTATAAAGCTCACAGTTGAAGCACCAGGGCAACTAACAACACTATGGCAGAAACAAGACCTCGCATATCAATATTAACCTTGAATGTAAATGACTTAAATGTTCCACTTAAAGTATACAAACTAGAAAATGGATTTTAAAAAATGAAGCCCAACTAGCTGCTTCTACAAGAGACCCATCTACTAACTAAAGGCAGCTACAGATTTAAAATAAATAGGTGAGAAATGATTTGTCTTACAAATAGAAAACAGAATTGAGCAGGAGTAGTAATCCTCATACCAGATAAAACAGAGTTTAAACTAACATCATTTTAAAAAGACAATGAAAGGCATTTTATAATGATAATTGATTCAATGCAACAAGAAATTTTAACTATCCTAAATATATATGCACCTAACACAAGAGCACCTAGATTCATAAAACAAATACTACTAGATCTAAGAAAGCATATTGAGAGAAGTACAATAATAGTGGAGAACATCAACATCCCACTGACATCACTAGACAGATCAGCAAGACAGAAAATCAACACAGAAATTCTTGACTTAGACTGCACTATAGACCAAATGAACCTAATAGTTATTTATAGAACATTTTATTTAACAACAATGGGATATATTTTATTCTCATTTCCATATGGAGCACTCTCCAAAATCAACCACATACTTGACCATAAAGCAAGTGTCAATATATTCAGAAAAATCAAAATTACATCAAGTATCTTCTTGGACTATGGTGGAATAATATTAGAAATCAATACCAAGAGAGACACTTAAATTTTCACAAGTATATAGAAACGAAACAACTGTCTCCTGCATGACCTTTGGATAAACAACAAAATTAAGGCAGAAATTTTTAAAATGTTCAAAATGAATTAAAATAGAGATACAGCACACCAAAATCTCTGGGATACAGCAAAAATAGTGCTAAGAGGACAGTTTATAATGTTAAATGCCTACATCAAAAATATAGAACAATCTCAAATAAACAACTGAATGTCACACCTCAAGGAACTGGAAAAACAAGAACAGTCCAAACCCAGAACTAGCAAAGAAAATGAACAACAAAGATCCCAGCAAAACTAAATGAAATTGAGACCAAAAAGTAAAAATAAAATAAAAAGGGGTAAATGAATCAAAAAGTTGCTTCTATGAAAGAATAAACAAAATTGACAGACCACTAGCCAGATTAGCCAAGAAAAAAAGAGAGAAGATTCAAATAAATGCAAGCAGGAATAATAAAAATGACATTATGACTGATGCCACAGAAATACAAAGGATTCTCAGAGACTACTATGAACAGCTCTACAGCAACAAACTAGAAAATGGATAAATTTTTGGAAACATTAAACCTCTCAAGGCTGAAACAGAAAGAAAAGGAAATCATGAACTGATCAATAATAAGCAATAAAATTTAATCAGTAATAAAAAAATCTTCCAACACACAAAAAATCCCAGGACCTGATGATTCACAGCTAAATTTTACAAGATATACAAAGATGAGCTGGTGCCAATCTTCTTGAAAGTATTCCCAAAAATTGAGGAAGAAAACTTCCCTACTTCATTCTGTAAAATGTGTATCACCTTGATACAAAAATCAGGCAAAGACACACAATAAAGAAAAAACTACAGACTGATATTCCTAATGAACATAATCTGTATTTTGGCCCATTTAATAATATCCCACAAGTCCCTTAAACTCTCTTCAGTTTTTCTTCATTCTTTTACTTCTTCTACTCTTCAGAATCAGTCATTTCAATTGTGTTATCCTCAAGTTCTCTGATTCTTTCTTCTGCCTGCTCATATGTGCTCCTGAACCTCTCTAGTGGATTATTTTTCAATTATTGTATTTTTCAGTGCCAGGATTTCTATTTGTTTCTTTTTTATAATTTATGTTACTTTATTGATATTCTCATTTTTTTCATATATAATTTCCCAGTTCCTTTTATTTCGTTGTGAATGGTTTCCTTTAGCTCTGTGAACATACTAAAATAGTTGATTTAATATCTTTGTCCTATTTAATATCCAAGTCCTATGTCTGGGCTTCTTTGGAGATGGTTTCTGTGTATTTTTTTCCAGTGAGTATATCAAACTTTCCTGTTTGTTTGCATGACTTGTAATTCTTTTTTGGTGAAAACTGATCATTTGAATATTATAATATGTGAACTCTAGAAATCAGATTATTCCCCTTGTCCAGAATTTGCTGATTTTGTTTATTGAAGATTGTCGTCATCTCTTTTTTTAGTGAATTTTCCAAACTATTTTTGCAAAGAATATTTCTTGTCATATGTGGTCACCTAAGTTTCTGTTACTTTAGCTTGTGTTCATCTAGAGTTTTGACAGAATTCCTTGAAATCTAGAAGTTTACATTTTAAAAGTAAAACACCTCTCTCACTCTTTGCTAATTAGACCTATGCTGAGGCACTCCTTTAGCAGTTTGCCAGGTTATTTACAGCTCTGCATTATCCTTTTCTTCCTCCTTGCACTGACCCTAGAATCAGCCAAAGGTGAAAATTTTGGATTAACTAAGGTCTTTTCTGAGTATGCATTCTGCCCTGGGCATGCATGAATTATGAGACTTTTTAAAATCTCCATTATGCACAGGCACTTTTAGATACCCAAATTAAACGACAACAACAACAAAACTCCCTTCCTTGCTTTTCTTCCCAGGCTTTAGGCAGTCTATTGTATGTCTCAGCCTTACTCTTTTGACCCCTGTGGCTGTGAATTTTTCATCTACCTTGCAATATTTTCAAATAGCAGTTGCCTGTTTTCAAACAGTAGTTGCTACTTTTCTACCTTGAGTTAACCTCAAGTTAGATGAAACAAATACAAGCATTCTGCATCAGTCGTTCAGGTGGCCCTCAGACAGGTTAGATCATACACAGTAATTGTGAATGAGATCTTCTCTGCTTTCTTCAGAATCAGGGACCAGGGTTCTACAATCAAAGTGGGGGCTGCCATCTTTAAGACCACAGCTGAGCCAGGAAGGGGGTGGAACAAGAGTCAATAAACATGCCATAAAGCTTTCCTACCATTTTTAAGTTGGCATTTTCTTAATTCCACGTTTGTTTGGTTGCTGTAAACATTTTGCTATTTTCTAGAGTACCAACAAAGTTGTTTCTGACTGCCTCTAATTGTTTTTCAATGTTTTGTGGACAAAAAGGAGTTTTTTATCTGCCTATTCTGTTACTTTACTAACAAAACTCACACATGTGTAATAAATTGAATTTCTAAATTACAGGCATAAAAAGTGGTGATCAATAAATTCCCGGGCCAGCTGCCTCTCTTCCACCACTACCACAACCTATTAATATACCTGAATATAATATAATAATATAATAGATTGATATAATATATCAATATGTAAAGACACACACCCCCAGGAAAATAATTGTGTCTGGTGTATTTTTGTACTCCCAATATCTAGTACAGTGTCTGTAATAGAGCAAGAGCTTAATATTGAATTTTGATTAAATATATAGTACTATAATAATCTACCCATTAGTAGTAACAGTAATCACATAAAACCATGTGAAATGCCAGGAACACAGAATTATATTAGCAATCAAAGTGTATGTCAATATATTCTTCTACAGCTTCCAGAACACGTTAATCTTTATTTAAATGCTATCTCTGCATTCCAAGAGATCAGCCAGCTTCGTGTTTGAATTACTGTATTAGATGAGCAAGATGAGTCTATAAGAAGGATGTGGAGATCAATCCAAGGATTGGGAAATAAAGATCTGGAGGAAGAGAGACAGTCACATGGACCTGAGAGCTTTCTCTCTCCTTGTCTCTGATTGTCTATCCTATTCCCACTAGCCTTCTATGATTGTCACTGAAGAATTGAGGCCTGGGGCAAGAAGGATCGGTATAGGAGGAGGTAGGAGTGACTCCAAGCAGTAGTGAAATCCACAGAGGTGAAGGAGGAAGAAAGGGCACATTGTAAGTTATGACACACAGGAGCATTAGGAGAGTTTTTCTTGATTGGTCATTCCCTTGTGAGAGAAACTGTTCATGCTAATAAATTTTGGATGCCTGTTTTACAAGTAGCTCTACAAAGAGTATGGCCCACAAAGATCCAAGAGAGCCGTCTATATATCCCACTACTCTGCATGAGCTTCTTTTTTTTCCTGTAAAGAAAGCAGAATGGTATAGAGAAATGAAATCAGGTAGACCTAAGTTCACATCTGGGACCTACTACCAGTTAGCTAGCTGTGTGACTTTCAGCAATTTATTAACTTTTTTGACCCTTTGTTTAAATAGTCGCCCTCTATGGAATGGTGATAATATGTGTTTCAAAGTATTATTTTATAACATGAAAAAATGAACTTGTCTTTTAATGTCAGATATTGTTTTTACCACTTTTAGCTTGCCTGAGCTTAAGTTTCAGATAATCCTCACTTATTCTGTATCATTTTAAGTGATAGGATGTTTTTCAAAAATGATTTTTTAAGACAATTTAAGCATTGGTTTTTTAAAATTGATGCTTGGTGAAATATATCTCAAATATATTGTACAGGTCTGTATCTTCTTTTTTTTTATATACAATATTTTTTTCATTGTGATATTGAGGGGTACAGTTAAGGGTTAGGTACACAAATATGTCTCATTCAGGCACCCTTGTTGTTAAGAAGTGTCCCCCCATCCCCAGACAGGTATTTACTGCCATTAATCCCTTCCCCTATCCCTCCCACCTCCCCATCGTTTCCCACCACTGTCAGTCATTTTCTTGTGGTAATACGTTGGATGATCAAGGTCTACTATATGAGTGAGAACATGTGA
>CAUYQG010018763.1:0-17445 GCA_963574415.1 Tarsius wallacei
TATAGGAATTTTTGATTCAAATAAAGCATATAATAAGATGCATTAATTTGATTTTATTAGTAATTAATGCAAGTATATTTTGAGACAAATACATACTAGTTAGAGTCCTATGGTGTGAGTCTGGAGAAGTAGGTAGACTAGATTGGAAAGGGACTTAATGAGTCATATTTAACATTGTTCATTATCACAGAGAAATTTGAAGACACTGAATGGTGTTAAACAAGCAAATGACATATGTAGAAGCGCCTTATGGAAGATGACTCTGTGCTTTCACATTCTGTATGGGAAGTCGGTTTTTACAAAATTTAACTGTTGATTCACAATCATGATGTTTTTATCACCAGTTTATAATGGGAAAGTCATTCATCTCCAAACTCCCCTGTTGTTTAATAGCTATTACAGTTACTTCATCTTTCTCTAATACCGCATTTGACTTTTGGTAAACTTTTCACACACTGTTCTATGCCATTAAGCTATGTATTTAAACCAAAGTCACAAGACCAAAAATAGAGTGATAGGAAAAGATATTTCGGGCAGTTGCAAACAAGGGAAAGCCAGTATTACTATAATAAATTCAAACAATAAATAATTCAAAACAGAATTACAATTATGCATATGTGTTGTCTCACTGAATAAATTGTAAGTGGGTTAAGTTTTCCATATATAGTGTCCGGTATAGTTAAAGTCATATAATTTAATGGCCAAAGCAGAACACATTTGAGAGTAAAAAGAGCGCTCTATAATAATTAAGCTAGGGCAATAGAAATAGACATAAATAGGCATGGGTTTATCTGGATATAAACCCATTTTAAGTTGAGGAGCATACTGAATGTGTATTACTTCACACCATCATAAAGTCTAAAAATTGTTAAGGCAAACCATCATAAATCAGGGATCATCTGTACTTTAATGTATAATGAGTTTCCCCAAGATAATTCTATAGGTTTAAAGTTTGAGAGTCAATAATTAAGAGGAATTAGAACACACTATTTTAATAAGGATAGTAGATGAAACAAACAAGCAAACATGCAGACACCCTGGATTGCAGTTTTATGTTTCAAATATTTTGAGAAACTGTTTATACTTCAATTTTCACATCTTAGCATGAATATGCTTTCTGGAACTGAATAGAAGCAAAATTCAGTAAGAAAAAAGCAAGCACCCTTTGAAAACTATGTAGAAAACAGTGTCTAATCATTTGGCCCTACGTTAATTTTTTTTTCTAGTATCCATGCTAAGAATTCTGGGAAACTGGCTTCTCTCTCCTGATTTATGTCTTTTTAAAACTGTTTTTCTTAGTTAAATATGTAAAATTAGATCACTTGGATGCAACTACTCCAAAGTTACAAATAATAGAAGTTTCAGTGGGTATTTTTTTTCTCTCCCCTTCCCATTTTCAGTAAGTTCCCTCATAGTATATGTAAAAACTATTTCTTAATTGGTACTGATTTGCAAATATATTGAATTCAAACTTGTCAAAATAAATTAGATTTGTCTCTCAGTAGAAAGAAAGCAATAGAACCAGATTGAATCCCAGTGAAATTTTATAGCATCTATTTACAAACACTTTTATATCCCAAATCACATGGCATTTAAATTAATTAGGAGCTTTATGTGACACATACAACATTTAGTTCTATTGCTGCTTCTTGAACTCAACAATACAAGTATATTTTAAATTGTAGAATAATTGTTTCATCAATATTTATACTGTAAAAATTGAGTCTAACATTTGGATAGCACAAATTATGCTATTTTAGCATAGTCATTATTCAGATAACCTAGATAATTTAAAATGTATTTAATTGAAAGAGATTTATTATAATCTATATTTTTAAAGAAAACATTTAACATGTTTTTAATGTCACCATGCAAAAAAGTTATATATCTATATATCAATAATGAAAATTATATTATAGACATTGTGCATATAAATTCTGAAGCAGTTAACTTTTTTGGTTTGTACATTATATGCAAAGATTCATTTTTAAACAAAAGGAGTTGGAATTATTTTTATCAATTTTTTAAAATGAAAATGCAACTGTTTGTGGTACATCCATACAGTGTAGTATTACTGTGGAATAAAATGAAATAATATATCAAGCCACAAAAAGATATAGAGGAAACTTAAGTGCATAGAAAAGAAGTCAGTCTGAAAGGACTACATACTATATGATTCCAACTCTATGACATTCTGGAAAAGGCATACATGCAGAAAAAAAAAATATGGTTGCCAGGGATTCAGGTGACCAGTGGGATGAGTAGATGAAATACAGGAAAATTTTAGGTCAGTATGAAGGATGTTCACCAATAATGAAGCATAGGGGAGAATTCTTACTGCATGGAGGGTAGCAGAGATTGTCACTATGCGAACCAACAGGAATCGGAGTCCAAATACTTCTGTTCACTACATCGTGGTCTCAAATGCCTGAGTCCAATGAGACAAAACACATACACAACAAGTAATGTAAAATGAGTTAATTTATAACATTCTAACAGGTGTGTAGTGAAATCCTATTGTGGGTTTAATTTGTGTTTCCTTGATGGTTTGGGATATTGGGCATTTTTTCACATACTTGTTAGCCATTTGTATGTCTTCTTTTGAGAAATATCTATTCTGTTTCTTTGCCCATATTTTAATCATGTTATTAGTTAAAGAAAGTTCTGCACTCCCATGTTCATTACAGCATTATTCGTAATAGTCCAAATATGGAATTAAACAGGATGTCTATCAATGAATGAATGGACAAAGAATATGTGACACAAGCACACACACACACACACACACACACACACACACACATACACACACACAGAGAGAGAGAAAAGAATACTATTCACCCTTAAAAAGAAGGGAATTCTGTCATTTGCAACAGTGTGAATGAATCTAGAGGACACTATGTTAAGTGAAATATACCAGATACAGAAAAGCAAGTGCTGCAGGATTTTACTTATATGTGGAATCTAAAAAAGTTGTACTCATAAAAGCAGATAATAGAATAATGATTACCAGGGATTGGGTGAGGAGGGAAGAATTGGGGAGATGTTGGTCAAAGGATACAACATTTCAGTTAGACCAAAGGAATAAGTTTAATAGATTTAGTTTATAATATATTAATAACAGTATTATTTTCAAGTATGCATTACTGCATACTTGAAAAGTACTAAGAGACTATGTTTTAGATGTTCTTACCACAAATACATATGTGAAGTAATCAGATGGTAATTCACTTGAATTAGCCATGCCACAATGTATATATATTTCAAAATACCATGTTATAACAATCTATGTACCACACCATTGTATTTATCATAAATATAGACACTTTTTATTTGTCAGTTTAAAAATAAATAATAAGAAAGTTAAAAAGAATTCAGAGACCATCAAGGTTTCCTGGGAGTAGTGATAGATACTGAAATTCATAGACATTATGCAAGTATTTTATCTTAAGTTGTTTTTTAATAACATTATTACAAAAACAAAAAGCAAAATCCATTAATTTTAAAAATACACAGATGTTTTACATGCAAGATTTAGGGAGGTAAGGACTATGCAAATAGTAACACTAATAAATAAAATTTAAATTTGGTACCAATCATAACTATGTTCTTTTAATTAAAATGTTATTTATGGCCGGGCACGGTGGCTCATGCCTATAATCCTACAATTAAGACAAGGCCTCACTTTGGGAGGCCGAGGTGAGAGGATTGCCTGAGCCCGTGGGTTCGAGACCAACCTGAGCAACTTGGTGAGACCTCATCTCTACAATAAATCAAGCAAAAAAACTAGCTGGACATGGTGGTGCTTGCCTGTAGTTCCAGCAACTTGGAAGACTGAGGCAGAAGGATTACTTGAGCTCAGCAGGTTGAGATTGCATTGGCCGAGAGCATGCCACTGCCCTCCAGCCTGGGTGAGAGAGTGAGACTCCAACTCAAAAATATATATATATATTATTTAGGTTTTATTTAAGTATCAATTGAGGTGATCTTGGAATTTTTCGAAAACTCTGTGGATTTAGTTAAAAATGGTCAATAAAGTTTGAAGTGTTGCCCTTAGAGAATAAATACGAACTAGGGCTGCCATCGGAGATATGTCAGGACATCAAACCCAAATCATATCAAGCCTTGTGAAAAGGTCTTTGCTGAAGTCCCTTCCTGAAGGCCGTTATTAAAATATGATCTATAACTCTTAGAGAGATAGCTATTTCCGTTTGCATGCTTTTAACAATCCTTGTCAGGATAATCTAGTTGGTATCTGATTCTTAGACTTCATCAGTGATACTATGGTTTCATTACTAACCCTGTTTCAAGTTTTCCTTTCACTTTAAGGGTCTATTATGTCGATTGCATTAACAGGAAATTTAGCTTTGAAAAGTACAATTCTTGAATTTCTGACATTTAACAATTATTTCTTATGAATCATGTGTTAAAAAGTTAAATTGGAAGGATGAATTACAGGTATATGAATTAGTAGTAAGATAAACTTTTTAATTTTTCTCAGAAATGTTTGTTTGCACATAATTAATTGCTTCTGAAAATAAGCAATAGATTTTTATCATATTCAGCAGAAATAAAAGAAAGAATAACAAATCACATTTTATCAGGCTCAGAATGGTAGAATTAGAAAATAGATTAAGATAGTTTATTTACCTTAAACATTCTGTCAGCCCATAAATCAAATCTAGTCACCTGATGTCGATGCTTTAAGAAATAAATTTCCATTAGTTGACAAAATTTAAAAGTTCATAAAACTTACATAAAAATTTGAAATTTCTTTGTTGATTGAAAAATCACACTGGACTTGAACCATTGCTTAGCAGTTACACACTGTCAATTTCTAACTTCCATCCCTCTTCTTATTAATTTATACCCAGCTCATTGTAGTCAATGCAATTATGTTTCTGTCTTCTCTGTCCATCTAACTTAATGAATTCTGATTTAGACTAACTACTTCATTTTGTATTCAAGACATATGTGATTCGAGAGTATGCAATTGGTCCCTATCATGTAGCAGGTATTTTCCAGGGAATAAAGCAATAATAAAATGGGTCCTGCATAGCAATAAATAGAAAAGAATTGAGATTTTGAAATCTAATGCCCGTTATCATAGGGGTTCGTTTAATTCTAGCCAGGAGAAGGTTGCATTTTTATAGTATGTTTTAATTGTAGTAGAAACAAGTGTACCAAAACAAGACAACGGTTAATGAGGCGATATTTTGTCTAGAGGGCAATCTGTTTAAAACATTGACTAGCAAATAGAACTGTAAATGCTTTTATTGATATGCACTAATTTAAAATTATTCTTAAATTATGTCAGTTACTTTTTCCAGTATTAATTATTTCCATCTTGATTGTGCAATTGAGTTGGCAAAGATGCACACAAAATGTTTTTTAATATTTGAAATGAGACATAGAATTTTCCTAATGTTAACGCTAAAGGTGCATAAGTTGCAGACATCATATTTCTATACTTTAGAAGGATTAAGAAACTGATAAATTGTGTAAAGTATAAAATTTAGCCTCCAACTTGTGTAATAACAAATTAGACAAGGAAAAATTCAAGCAAGGTATACTTCCATAAACAGGGATTTTAGTTTAGAAAATTATCCATTGGGGACCAAAGGGAGGGCCAAACTTTACCTGTATGATGTCTACTTGTATACCTAATCCTGAATTGTACCCCACATCTTTAAAATAAAACATAAATAAACAGGTAGCCACAAAAACAGAAATTTATCCCAGATATTACTAACTTTTTTTATAACAAACTTATATAATTTAATGTGTCACAAATTAACAATTGATATAATATTCAGGTGATGTATATTAATTATTTGCCACAGCTTAACAATATTACCACCAGCTTAATAAGTTAAAACAAAATATGACCATCTTGAAGTTTCTCTAGATCAGGAATTCAGGCATAGATTAGCTGTGTGTTCTGCTTCATGGTCTTGCATAAAGTTTTAATCAAGATGTTTGCCAGGGCTAGATCTCACCTAAGGATCAGCTACAGAATGAGCCACTTCCAGGCTTATGTGGTTGTTGACAAGATTCAGTTCCGGTTGGGCTGTTGGGCTGAGGGCATCAGTTTCTTGCTGGTCAGACATCACCTTCAGTTTCTTTCCATGAGGACTGTTCCATATGGCAATTAACTTCATCAAATTCAGCATGGAATATAGTCGATAGAGTCTGCTAGCAAGAATGAAATAAAAAGTTATAGTCCTATACCAATTGGCTTTGCATGAGACATATATAGCACATGAATACTGTGAAAACTAAGTGCCCTCCATGCCCAGAGATGGGTAATGTGTCTATTCATATCCGTGGAGATTGGGAAAACCCTATCCAAGCCACTTACCCTGACAATGAAAAAGGCATGGCTATTCAAATATAATACTTACACATTGTTTTGAAAAATATTTTTTTAAAAGGAAAAAGACACGCAGGAGAGTAAAATGAATAACTTAATTAATTAAATATTTATACATTCCATTAAAAATAACATAGATTGGTTCTTATTCTTTAGAAAGAAATAGTTACTGAGCATGCAATGAATATATGGTCTACCATTAAGTGCTGAAGTATCTGTGAGAGAGATTGCTTTACATCCAGGTAACTTAAACAAGCATATGGACTATAGTGGCAGAGAACAAAGCAATTTGGACAAGATTTCTATAAAGACTTGTATGTAAATGTAATTTAGTTTTCAGACTACATTTTCAGGATTGTTTATAAAAGCCTTCAATGAAAGCACAATGTAATTTAGATTAGAAAAACTGAGTAGATAATGAGAAATAATATGCAAGGAATAACTATTGAATGAAAAAGACCATGTGAAAGAAATGACAATATAATGTCTTATCGACTTGAGAGCAAAGACATTAATTTATGAAGATAAAGTTATGATAGGCTAGTTAAGTAAGCAGTATCATAAAAATGAAACTGAGATTGTGAAAACAAAATAATATGTTGTTGAAAATATAATTTTTGAAATTGGGTAGATACCATAATATTAGGGGAATAACATGGCTACAGTTAAGCAAAATATGTTAATTCAAAGTAAATGTGATTTTTGTGATGCCATCCATTCAGATACTTTTGGTACAGCTAGAGCTTTGCAGTAAGTCAGGAAAAAGGAATAGAAAAGCCATGTGACATCTATTTGCATAAAAATGCTTAATCAACAACACAAAAGCAACATTTCACTTTTAAGTTGAGGTAGCAGATTGTTTTCATCTATTGATTTTTTGGTCCAGAAGGTCCTTTGCAGTCCAGGGAAGAGCATTTTGCATGACATATAGCACATAATAGAGCAGTATTATGTTTCATTTGAATTAAAAACAATGTAGATAAGACATTTGCATATTTTTGAGCATAGTTTGATAGCTATGGAGCCTTAATATGGTACTCCTTTGAAAACATCCAATAACGATATTATTCAAAGAAATATACAGACACAACATAATGCTATACACATTCTATTATTAAATGCAAAACTCTATCATTAAAAAATAGAATATAAAAACAAACACATATCACTACAAATCCATTAGAATGGCCATAATCCAGAATACCAAAAACACCAAATACTGGAGGGAATGTGGAATAAAAAAACCCTCTTGTTCATTGCTGATGGTGCAGCCTCTTTGGAAGACAGTTTGCAGTTTCTTACAAAGCTAAACAATCTTACTTTACAATCTAGCAGTCATGCTCCTTGTTATTTGCCCAAAGGTGTTGAAAACTTATGGTCACACCAAAACTTATACATGGGTATTTATAACAGCCTCAGTCAAAATGACCAAATATTGGAAGCAACCAAGATATCTTTATTTATGGAAATAAACTTGGGAACATTCAGAAAATGAAATATTATGTAGTGCTAAAAATAAATGAGTTACCAAGCCATGGAAAGACATGGAGAATATTAAATGCATATTACTAAGTGAAAGAAGATAATCTGATAGGGCTATATACTGTATGGTTCCAACTCCATGAAATTCTGGAAGAGGAAAAATCATGGAGACAGTAAAAAGGTTAGTGGTTGTCAGGGGTTAGATTGGCAGAACAGATGAAGAGGCAGAGCACAGAAGATTTTTAAGACAAGTGAGAATACTCTCTCTGATAATATAAAGATGGATACATGTCAGTATACATTTGTCCAAACCCACAGGATATATGACACCAAGTGTGCAGTGTCATGTAAGCTATGGACTTCAGGTGATAATATGTCATTGTAGGCTTACCAGTTGTTCTAAATGTAGCACTCTGGTGAAGGATTTATTAATGGAGGAGGCTATGAATGTGTAGAAGCAGAGGACATATCAAAAATCTCTTACCATTCTCTCAATTTTTCTCTGAAACTAAAACTCTTTTTAAAAGATAGTCTTACAAATAAATAAATTATCTTTAAACCTGCAGACCTCCTCCAGTAAGTGAACTTGCCACCAGAGGGACCATGGTTGGTGGAATTTCTACTGAGGCCATTATTCAGAGTCTTTGTGTGCTCCATTGTTTCAGGAATGAAGAAGGTGGGTACATTCTTAGTCTGTGTTTTGACCATAAATAAATAAACAGATATGTACTAATTTTATGTTAAATTATTATTTATCCTATTTTTCTTATAAAATTATGTCCATCTTAAATGTAATTGGTAACTACATATGGTGAACCTGACAAAAACATCCAGTTATGTTAACTTTAGTGTTTTTATTTCCTTTAAGAAATACTAAATAACTAATTCTATAAGTCTTCTACCTTCCCTCATTAAGTAATATTTTCATAACATTTTTTTCAAAGTAATGCATTATATTTTCAACTTTTGGTCATAATTATTGACTACAAAAGTCTCCCCTCTTTGTTTGTATAATTAATGACCCTTAGTCCATGTTACTCATGCCTTAACTGTTCCTGAAGAAATTTCGAGACCATAAATAAGTGTGAATACCAAGAAAAACCACATCCATGTTAAAAGCTGGACATTTTATATTATGGTTCTCTAAGCAGTCAAATTAGGCATATAGTTAACAATTGTAAGTATACAAATAATTTGTTTTGTCTACCCATCACTTAAAGAATCATAGCGCTTTGTTAGCCTCTGATAATAAGTTCACAGTTCAGTCTCTGTTATTGACACTTTGTTTTCCTTATTATCCACAGCTTAGTTGACCTCTATTAGTTGACATCCCTTATTGATATGCTGGATAGCCTGGTATATTGTAGGTTGTCAAGAAATATTTAATATATGTTTAATAAATTATTATTACATATTTAATAAATTGTGGCCTGTGCAGTGCAGCAAGTGCTCAGTATCTTACTTTTATTGCCTTTCCTCTTCATTTCCACTCTGCTACAATGCCTCCTCCTGAAATATAACTGAACTTCCATTTCCTTGGACTTCCAACATCTGATTAAATCTATGATTCCTCAACCTTTTCCAATTCATTTTTTTTGTGATTCTATTTCTTCTTTTTTTTGACGATAGTAAAGAGCTTGTATTTATTAATCTCTGTCCTCCACAGTGACTGTTTTAGATTTAATTCATTTATTTGTTAATTCATTCAACAAATATTTACTGAGCATCTATTATATACTAAATATTCTTTCAACCACTATGAATAGACCAATGAACAAAATTGATTCCTGTCCTTATAGAATTTAACAGTCAAATAAGAAGAGATGGATAATAACAATTATTAAACAAATAGATATATAGTGTTATGTGATGATCAATTCTATTGAAAAATCAAGGTGAAGAAATGATATGAAAAGTGCAAGAAGGAGGATATTATAAAGTTATCAAGGTGCCCTGCTTTTCACTCAAATATATACGTAAAAGTGTATGAAAAATAAGCATAATGGGAAAATAGATGAAGATACTTAGAATAATGAATCATTTTTATCAATAATCACCATATTAAATTATCAGTTTATTCTCTAAAGTGTTCCTGATAGAATACTAAATCTACAGGATAATAAGATTCATTGAATCATAGACAGTATAATAATCCAGTAAGATTAGAGAATACTTAGTTGAACAAAATTAAGTGAGTTTCTCTAAAACAGAACTTCTGAAGTCTGTAGTATGGCAGAAGACTATATGAATCTTTGATGAGAAATATATTATTCAGTATTCCCTAAATTTAACTGATCATTGAAACATTGAATTCCAGGGGAATATCAAACCAAAGCAAAGCAAAAATGCCAACATGTATAACCCTAAGTCAATATTTAGGAAGATTCTAATGGTGAGCATTTCAAGAACTGGAATATATCTTCCCAAAGCCAGCATTTGTAACTTTCATGCTTCATGCATTACTATAGTTATAAATAAGTGTTTTTGTGTTTTTGAAATAATGGTGACTATTAAAGAGAACCTCATTCCTTATAGTGTGGAGACAGTGACTAAGGAATTGTGTTTTGAATTCTAGGTATATTTGGGATTAATAGCATCACAGGCATTATTTATGTGAATGTCCCTCTGGACTATGAGACCAGGACAAGCTATGTACTTCAAGTCCAAGCTGACTCCCTGGAAGTGGTTCTTGCCAATCTCCAAGTTCCTTCAAAAAGTAAGTTATACCACTTATGGGTTTTACCAGAATTTTATGGTGTTTCTGCTGATTTTCTAATGAAATATTTATGTCTAAAATAACATTCTCATTGGAGAACATAGAAAAACCATTAATACTCACAGATGATTGTGCATTCATTTTAGCCATCTTAACAGCTGATATATAAAAAAACAGGGAGTGATTTCATACTCCTGAAATGTCAAAACATTAACACACTGTTTTCACATTTTGTATAGAATATTTTAAAAATACCATCACTATCCATGTATTTAAATAATAAACTTATTCTTAATCGCAGTATGAGGCTCTGGATAAACTTCACAAATACATATTGTTAATGGATGACTATTACTAGACATTGTATGAGTTGGATTTCTTCTTGTACTTAAGTAATTGTGTAGAGCAAAGAAGAAATTATTTTAAAGTTATCAACTAATATTTATTATAATTTACATGTAGCATAATATTTAATCCATATACATTTCTGTGAGATTAGAATTATTACCCCATTTTACAAAGGTAAAGTAAGAAAAAGTTAAGTAGCTATTTTAAAATGAAAATCAGTAAACGTAAAGTCAGAGATTTAAGCCCACATTTTATAACTCCAAAATCTTTCTTCAAATTTAACTGTCATGTATTATAGTTTACCCACACAGAAAGCAAGTAAAATCCAATTTGTGAAGGGGAGGGGGACTGACACAGATTCTAAAAGATATTACCAATAATGAGATAAATGTTATTTTTTCCATCTATTGAGGTAAATACTCTTTTGCATGTAAGCAATCCATCCTTTTGCAATCACAGCAACCCTTTTAAAATCTAGGAGACTCAAAAAACCAGATTAAATTTATCTGTTTGTAGAATAGAGACCCAGACAGAGTATGAAATAAGAGTCTGAAACATTCACCTTGGGAATATTTCTGGACACCATATCACAGTGCTCTATCAGTCAAGTGTCTTTAGAAAGAGGAAAAAAGAAAATAGAACAGTCAGAGCAAGAAAACCTAGGAAGTGTGAGAAAAAAGGAGAGCAAGTTGGGAGAAAAAGGCAGAAGACACAGAATTTTCTGTATTCATTCGTCAATTGGTGTTCATAAAAATAAAGCGCTCTTGCATGTATAGCAAATCTCACTTTTTGATTTTGTGCAGACGGCTGCACAGTTGCCTGTAAACATGAAATCAAATCATTTGGTAAATCGGATTATACAGGGTGTCTTTGAAAGTAAAGGAATTAAATCGTCCTCAATAATTATGCATCACTTGAATAATTAAATGGTTTAAAATAGCATACTAGTTCTCTGAATGTTTAGAATCTTTAAATTGTAGGCAATTATCTTTTTTAAAAATATAGAAGATGCTTTGAATTGTACATTGAATTGGATAAATGAGGGTCAAAAGGTTAGAGTAGCTCTAAATTATATAGTGCAATCTATCTTACTGCAAATGCAAATAAATGGGAAAGAGTAATTGAACACTTTTGCTGTAGTCTTTCTTTGAAACAAATGAATAATTTTTTTTAATCAAAAGTGTGCTAAATATTAATGTAGTAGAACCTGACATTTCTCAAGAAATATCTGTGATTTCTAGGCGATGAGATACAGTAAGTTCTTAGATGTTAATAAATGTAAATCTAAGACTAATAAAATTTACCTTATGCACACTTGCATGTGCTCCAGTATGCATGTAGAGGTGAGACCAATTAATGAATTACCCTTTCAGAAATGCATGAAATCTAAAAGCTAAAATGTTTGTTTAATGCCTGATGCTTTGAGTGTTTTTAACCTTTTATGACTGACCTTTGACTTTTATGTTTGAAATACAAACTCATGTATTTTAAACCCGGTTTCTTTAATTAATAATTGTTAATAGTCTAAAATCAATCCCCAGCCTATTAGCTATGCAAATAAGGCCATTATGTAAATTGAGGTTAATTAATTGGTTACCTAAAGGTTCATCCTTTTCTCACAATAAGTTGCCCTGTGGTCTTTAGTTCTACCATGTATCATTTTTATAAAGAGAAAATTAAGAAGTTCATTTCTTAAGGATGTACTTTATTGTAAGTTCATTAGCAAATTTTTGGTAATGAAATTATTTTCAAAGTAAATTTTACAACCGTGATGTAACTGGATTTAATATTTATATGCAAATTAATAATTATAATAGATATTTTAAATTCAACAATAGGAGAATTAAAACTATTTTAAGCTTTTAGTATGAATATTTCACACATACAACAATCACAGAGAATATTATTGTGAACCTCCATGTATCAGCTACCCAATTCAGTATTATCATGTGCTGGAAAATAGTTTTTCATCTAAGCCTTCAACTACTCCCCATTGCATTTTGCTTAAGTGGGACAGAGTCAAAACATTCAATATGGAAATATTTTGATATGAATCTTTTAAAGATAAGGACTCCTTTTTTATTTTAAATTTTTTATTTTAAAGATGTGGGGTACAATTCAGGGTTAGGTATACAAATGTAACTGAACAATTTAGTAGAAAAAAATTATGATGCTATATTGAAGACAAATTAGGTACATTTCGTTGGTTGTTACCAAGATATAATGGTCATTTATAAGATTTATAACTAGTTTCCAATGAACAAAGTTAGAGTGAAATACAAATAGTAAACTATTTTTCAATGGCCTTTAATAACCTGGATAACAGGAGCACAACAACAGGCTAAGAATAACATACATATTCTGATATGCTTATGCAACATAGAAAATTTAGCCCTTAAGTATAAAGAATACCCAACACACAAAAATAAAGAAAATCAACTGTGTGACAAGTAGGGAGAACAATATTTGTTCAGAGATACTGACATAAGCATATATATCCACTTTATCTTAGAAAAATAATCACAGGACCCTTACTTCATTCACAGTGATTCATACATAATGATCTATTATTTTTTTTATTTTTTATTATTTTTTATTTTTAGTTTTTTTAATTATAAAGATGTGGGGTACAATTCAGGGTTAGGTATACAAACATTGATTATGCAGGTATCCTTGTTGATGAGATATGCCCTTCCCTCCCCTAGCAGTTTCCCTCAACTGCCAATCTCACTCCTTTTCCCCTGACAGTTTCCCCATTACTGCCAAACGTTTTCTTATAGTATTATAATTGTCCAAGCTCCGCTTATGAGTGAAAACAATGGAAAGCAAACAACAGATGCTAGCAAGGAGGTGGAGAAAAAGGAATGCTTCTACACTGCTGGTGGGAATGCAAACTAGTGCAACCTCTTTGGAAGACAGTGTGGCAATTTCTGAAAGCACTAGAAATTGACCTTCCATATGACCCAGGAATTCTCCCATTGGGACTATATCCAGAGGAACTCAAATCATTCCACAAAAAAGATACCTGCACATGTATGTTTGTTGCTGCTCTATTTACAATAGCAAAAACATGGAACCTACCATGTTGCCTATTGAAGCTGGACTGGATAAAGAAAATGTGGTCCACATACACGATGTAATATTATGCAGCCATAAAGAAGAACAAATATATGGACTTCGCAGCAACCTGGATGGGTTTGGAGTAGATCATACTCAGTGATAAGGACTCCTAAAACATAATTTCAGCCAGGATCAGTGGCTCAGCCTGTAATCTCAGCACTTTGGGAGGCTGGGGTGAGTGAATTGCTTGAGGCTGCGGGTTCGAGACCAGCCCAACCAAATTGGGGAGACCTCGTCTCTACAATATATAAAAAAAAATTAGCCAGGCATGGTAGCACGCACCTGTAGTTCCGGCTACATGGATGGTTGAGATGGAAGGATCGCGGAAGTCCTGAAGGTTGATGCTGGGGTAGCAGTGAGCATGCCACTTCACTCCAGGCTGGGCAACAGAGTGAGATTCCAACTAAAAAAAAAAAAAAACCCCAAAAGCATAAATATAATTTCAATAACATTATTACTCCTGCCAAAATTAAAAAGATTATTCAACGTCAGTATTCATGTTTAACATTTTATTTATATCAGATTTCATATAAGGTGCACTGCAATTTCTTGATAAGAGTTTTATGTCCTTTTAAATCTTTAAATAGTCTTCACCATTGCCACCCTATTTTATTCACTTTGATGTTTCTTGCTTCAAGAAACTAGATTTCTGAAGCCTGGATTGATGACTGCATCTATAAGGGGTCATTTTATATTTTTCTCTGCCTCCTTTATGTCCATTAAATAAGTAATTTTATCTGTAGACCTGATCAGAGCCCTGTTGTTTTTGTTTTTATTTTTTATTATTATTTTACTTTAAAGATGGGTACAATTCAGGATTAGCTTCATAAATGATCTACATACAGGTGAAGTTTGGGCCTCCTGCTGGTCCTCACTTCCCCAGGTTTAGGATCAGGTACACTTAGTGATGTCATGCACCCTCCCTCCTCCCCACCTTCCCCTGGCAGTATTCCTCAATGACCAATCTCTTGCAGTATTTTGATAAATGTTCAGGATCCACTTATGAGTGAAAAAATGTGGCATTTAGTTATTTGTTTTTGTGATAGATCACTGTGTATGATAGACTTTAAATCCATCAAGTTATTGTGAAGTTCATAATTTTGTGTTTTTTATGGTTGCATAATATTCCATCATGTATATATACCACCTTTTAAAATCCAGTTTACTTTTGATGGGCAGCATGGTTGGTTTCATGCTTTGCTGTTGTAAATAGTGCTGCAACAAACATGCATGAGCAGGTATATTTTCTTAGAATGATTAGAGTTCCTCTGGGTATATTCCCAGAAGGGGAATTGCTGGGTCATATGGAAGTTCAATTTATAGATCTTTTGATCACATATGCATCTTACCCTAAGTTGTACCCACATCTTTAACATATAAACAAACAAATAAACAAATAAATAAATAAGAAATCTCCACAGTTTTCCACAGAGGTTGTATGAGTTTACACTCCCCCAGGAGTGTAGAAGTATTCCTTTTATCTCCATATCCTCTCCAGCATCTGTTGTTTTTGAGTTATTAATGATGGCCATCCTGAGTTAGGTGTCATCTCAATTGGATTGATGAGCTGGGCATTTTTTCATGTATTTGTTGGCTGCTTGTATGCCTTCCTATGAGAAGTATGAATTCATGTCTTTTGCCCACTTTTTAATAAGACTGCTTGTTTTTTTCTTTTGGCACGTTTGAGTTCCTTGTAGATTCTGGATATGAGGCCTTTGTCCGATATTTACTTTGCAGAAATTTTTTAGTTTGATGATCTCTCTTGTCTATCTTACCTCTTATGGCGTGGCCTTTTGATAAGGAATTGGTTGCCAGTTCCAATTTCCATACGGTGTCTCCTGAATTTTCTAAGATTCTTAAAGTTTGAGGTTTTAGGTTAGGTCGTTGATACATTTAGAGATGATTTTTTTTGTATGGTGATAGGAAGGAGTCCTGTTTTATCCATCTGCAAGTGGTCAGCCAGTTTTCCCAGCACCATTTACTGAATAGGTTCTCCTCTCCCTAGTGGTTGTTGTTGGAGGCTTTGTTGAAAATGAGCAGGTTGAGAAATTGAGGTTTTACTTCTTGAATCTCTATCCTGTTCCATTGGTCTATATGACTGTTCTTGTACCAATATCCCTGGTGAACATAGAAGCAAATATTCTCAACAAGTCTCTAGCCAAACAGATTCAACACACATCTCAAGAATTATTCACCATGACCAAGTAGACTTCATACCTAGGATGCACAGCTGATTCAACATCTGAAAGACCATATATGTAATTAAATACTTCAACAGATGTAAAAGCAAGAATGATACGATTGTATCATTAGATGCAGAAATGCTTCCAACAAAATCCAACATCCATTCTTGATAAAAACCCATGAATACCCACGTAGGTATAGAGGTAACATACCTCAAAATAGTAAGAGCCATCTGTGATAAACCCACAGTCAATATATTGCTAAATGAACAGAAATTGGAAGCATTTTCCCCGAAAACCGGAAGGCTTTCTACTCTCACCCCTCCTGTTCAACATAGTGTTTGAAGTACTAACTAGAGAAATCAGACAAAAGAAGGAAATCAGGGATACCCAAATAGGAAAAGAGGAAGTTAAACTATCCGCTTTGCTGACAATATATCCTATATCACAAAAACCCAAGTGAATTTGTTGGAAATCTCCTTGCACTGATAAATGACTTTTGCAATTGCAGGAGGCCAGCTCTTGCAGACTAGGGTTTCCTGAAGGAGAGATGGAGTCAGTGAAAGAGAAAAAAAAAACAGGGCACCTGACTCTGCTGTAAGCAGGACAAAATGCCGTTTATTGTTAGTTCACATCCAGATTATATAATTTTTTTTTACAAAGAAGTAGTCTTTGAAAATTTCTTGGCATCAGACACAATTAGTTAGTTGACCACAGTGGAACAGATCGTATCTTTTGATGTTTCTTCTTGAACCATTATCTAAATCCCAATGACGTACTGTCTGCTTCAGTGAATTTTTAAGAATAGATAACTTTCTCTTAAGACATATTGTTTTTCTGCACAAAAATGTTTTTGTTCTTTACCAAACTTCATTACACTACTCTATTTATTCTTATTTTCCTTAACTCTTAAACATTAATTACATACTAATCATTTTAACTATCATTAAACTTTGACCATAATGATATACTGTTTACTTTCTAAAACTATAACATCAAACATGTTTATTTATATACAATGAGTTACAAATTCTCTTAATGTCTTATATTAAAAAATTATTATTCTAAACATTAACTATAAAATTTATAAACTCCTAACATTTTCTAATGATTATCATTTCTTAATGTCCATACAAAACTTATTTCTGTAACCATTACATTATAAATCACTACCAAGTTCTAAGCACTATAATTGTTACATAGATTAGCAAGTCACACCTGTG